>JAQIXP010005438.1:0-10442 GCA_034700285.1 Proteroiulus fuscus
CAGTCCCTTTAATAAAAAAATTTAAAAAGTATAGATACAAAAAAAGGAAGTTAGCTGTGGAGCATGCGGTTAATGACGTCATAAGGCAGTGCCTTCAATCATGTATTCGAACATCACCTTATTCCAACTGATATGGAACAATCAAACTGAAAGGCATGGGAATGCTTAATGGACAAGTGCTGCCTGATGACATCATTCTTATATTGCTCAATGAATACTTTTTTATATTTTTATTAAATACATTTTTTCTCACTGTACTTTGTCCATTGGTAAAAAGTTCTTATGCAAAGTGATCTTCTCCTTTAAGTGATCTATATACTGCTTGCTATAGTCTTCGTTTAGCTTCACATTTTATCTGTGCAATACACCTGAAACAGTCATTGGCTTAAAGGGAAAGTCCCACTTTGTAACAAGTAATTTTTAAATGATATACACACTTACTAGATATGAATGGCTGTGGTAATAATAATTGCAGCAGTGTTTCTATATTGAAGAAATCACGACGTTTGCTAAATACATATTAGGCGCCATTTTTCCATGCATAGCTTCTAGCTTCATGTGGTGGCTCCCTCTAGGACGTGTATGTCTATGGAGCTGATGCCATTAGTCCAGTAGAGGGCGTACACAGTGTCAGTGAAATGGCGCCAATTAATTTGGACTTTCTATTTTCATTCAAATCCACAGGACATTTTATCTATAATGATCGGTGGGCTCAAATCCAATTGCAATTTCCATTCCTTTCCTAATTTTTCATGCTCTTTTTCTAAACTCGACATGTTTCAAAGTGAGACTGTCCCTTTAAATATACCCAAGTGTAAGTAGATTCCTTCATAGATTCAAAAAACGTCAGTGATCTAGCTGTTAGATTCCATTGAGTCCTAAGATGGCTGACTCAATTAGCCTATACAGAATACTTAAAACTATTCTCACCAGTTGGCGTTTTGGACGTTTTCTTATTTCTCATTATTACAAAGTCTTTTTTACATTAGCATTTCGTTTTTAATATTTGCTTTTATTTCTCTTTATTTTAAAAATAACTTTTACTGAAATGTGACTTTCCCTTTAAGAAGACAAACCCTCGTATATTTCGACAAAATTAATTACGTTATCTTGTTTTGTGTGCATGCATGCATAATCTGGCTCTCCTCAATATTACAATTTTCTTAATGTGTTTCATGCAGTGAATGAAAAAACTGTCAGTAAATTGATTTAAATCTACTTAATAACTTTTTGTGTTTTACGTCTTGCAATTTTATACTGGGTTTCTTCTATAGAATTTAATTTGGCATAAAAGAAAAAGAAAAAATGCAAGTATATAAAGTATAATACCAAATGTAAATGTGTTTAGGAGATTATGTATGGTATTTACTTGTGTTTTACATGCTGTACATTATTCGTATTACATTCTAGTAAATATGAGTTGGTCAATTTAAAATCCCTCTTCGTACGTCACTAAGTAACTCGGTTATGATTGATTCTTATTCTGGATTATGTATTCAATGAAGAAGAATTGCAATATTTCCATGAAATATATACTTTCATATTTCTCATAAATTTGATTTATTGGTTTGGATATACTTTGTGCAACATGCGTGTAAATCTTTTGAGTAGGCCTATGCTTATATAGTTATTATACCTTGTTGAAAGTAGCAGTCGAAAATTAGTAGAAAACTTTTAGCAAAATGTTTGAATAATAAATTATGTTTAAGAAAAATTGAAGAAATGGGCAATGACGTTTATAATTAAAGGGAAAGTCCCACCTTGAAGCAAGACGCCATTTTTCCATGGGATTTTTGAAAGTTGGTGGCGCCCTCTAGGATTTGTTTTATAAGAGCTGATGCCTTTTATCCAGTAGAGGACGCTACACATTGTCAGTAAAATGGTGCCTGCTTGTGCTTGACATTTTCCAAAAATACTCGTATTCAGGACATTTTATTTAATGATTGGTGGGCTCAAATTAAATTGCAATTTTCATGCCTTTCTAATGTTTTCATGCTCTTCCTCCTACAACCGACTTCTTTCAAAGTGGGACTTTCCCTTTAAATGTAATGCATTTTGAAGACGGGACAAATGTATTTTCTGATGCATTTTATGAAAAGAAAGCTCGTAAAACCATTTTGAAAAGCAATTCAGAATGCATTTTTGAATACATATTTTAGATTAAAACTTGTCCAACTAGCTCTTAGTTTACGAAATCTGTTTTGCTGGAAAGATTCATTGACAAAATTAATTAATAATATTGTGAATTAATTTATATTTTTAATTTTTATTAAACTTTTTCGACTTTTTTTAACTTTTTTATTTTTTTTCAACTTTTTAGATTTTTTAAACTTTTTCGATTTATTTTTAACTTTTTCGATTGTGTTAACTTTTTTTTTGAACATTTTTTTTTACATTTTCGATTTCTTTTACCTTTTTTTTTTGATTTTCTTTAAACTTTTTTTTGATTTTTTTTTTAACATTTTCGATTTTTTTTTAACTTATGCGATTTATTTGTTAATTTTGTAATTTTGATTTTTTTTAATTTTTTTGATTTTTAACTTTTTGCGAGAAAGTCCCATTGGCCAAAATACAGGAATGTATTAACCTAAAAAAATGTCCATTTATTTCTTAATTTTTTTCAGTTTTTCGATTTTTTCACAAATATACGAACCATTCTGATGCACCGTATAGTGTAATTAGTTTCTTTGTATCTGCTCTAATTGAAATACAAAGTAATCAAACCACAAAAAATGCACGAAAAAAGGTATTTTCACTGCAGAACGTAATCTTATTTCTAATACATTTCAAAATGTATTTTTATTTCCTTGTGAAATATACTAGACCAAGTGTAAATCTATGTGATTTTATTATTGACAGTATATCCATCCTTTATTGCATTATTTACAGATAAAGCTATAGACGTGTAGTTTATGCTGTCCTGCATGTGTTGAATAAGGATGTTAATGCTATAGCATTAAAGGATTATACTGGCACATAAAAAAAATAGTGTGAATATCCAGTAAATACACCAAAGCTGTAAAGAACTAAGTTATATTACAAACGTGTTTGCTTGTATAAATTACGCTTGAAAAAAATCTATCCTTTGACGTAATAGTGCATAGAAATCAAGTTAAGCCTTGGTAAATAATACTTATTTACTTGTTGGTCAAGGATTAACCAAGGCACGTTGGACAAGTGAAGAATTAGTAAGCAAACATTGCTTGAACTTTATACTTTTCCGTTGGAAAAGGAGAGAGGGGGGGGGGGGGTTGAGAAGAAATTCTATTCAGTTTTCTGTATAAAGGGTTCAGTGGTGGGCCCCTCCCCCTACTTCTTTTTGTAATTTTTACAAACTTAAGTTGTTAGGCACAAAGCATTCCATAAAAAGTTTGCATATTTCGTGTAAATAAATAAAAAGTACGAAAAATTTGAACGGGGGGACTTCAAACAAACTGAAAATGGAACTTCACAAATATAAAGTAGCATTTTAACCCAAGAAAAGAAATTTTATTATTTTGAGTTTCATTATTTTTTTTTAGCAGAAATTCCTTATTTTTAAAATGATATTATTTTGAATAAGCTGTGTTTATGAGCCACCGTAAAAAAGTAAGAATTCATAATATTACGGTGGCTCATAGGAAGACTCCAAACAAAATAAAAGTGATATTTCAAAAATATAAAATAAATGAAATTTATTATTCTTATTCTGAATGAGCTGTCTACACGGACCACCGTAAAAATATCATTTATTAAAGGGACAGTCCCACTTTTTGACAAAAAAATCTTAATATCAAGATTATTAATAAAAAAGAAGGACAATCTTAATATTAATAATTGCAGATTATCTACCGTAATTCAGAAATCCAAAAAAGAGGATAGGTGCCATTTTTAAAATAGTCTCCCACCCAGGCAGAATGGCGCTGCGTGCAAGTAGGGTTCAAGTTGGCTTCACTTTATCGCTATGGTATAGTTATGTGCATTCTCAGTTAGGCAAATTCTTGTACACCATCAAGTTTATTACTAAGATGGATTGACAAAATGCCTTCCAACATGGCTACTATCACTCATCGAGATTTTTGTCCACACTGACATGTTTCAAAATTAATAACTATTGAATGGTAATTATAAATTAAATTTCAATTTCTAACCTTTTCTTGTTATCCCCTCTTTCTTGCAAAAATGCTTGAGGTGAGGTGGGACTGTCCCTCTAAGCATTTTTAACAATTTTATACGTTATTTCGTAGACATGCTTATATAAAGCAACTCAGTTGATGAAGGCATCAGTCAATATATAACCTTTGGCCGTGAATTCTCGCTTTAACTTGGATTATTTGTTGCAAAAGTGAGCATTATTCCCCTGATAGTGGGCAATAGGTAAGAACACATAGGCTCTGAGTGATTGCGTGTATTCAGGGGCTTATTTCGTGAAACTAATGAACCAGTCATGAAGTCTCATCAATAATAATTTAGTCCAAAGAGAAACTTGCTCATGTTTGTGCTATTCCGATTAATTGAGTCTGTACTGACTTAGCTTGTCATTGCCATTTCTAATGCTTGCTGTTCAGCTGAGGGAATTGTCATACCAATTTCCGGAGGAAAAAAATGGATTCACTGTTTCACCCCCCCCCCCCCCACCCCACATTAACTTTTGCTGAGGATATCATGTCCAACTGGGCATGAAATCGTTAACTATACATACACTGACCTCTTTGCTCATTTTTTATTTGAAAATTTCATTTTTAAATCTAATTATTATATATTCTCCAATTGGCGGACCTTAATAAGTTGCCCACTCATTTGAAACTGTCCGATTATAAGAGATGCCCACCATTTGGAAAACTGATGAAACGAAATACGGTAAGTCAAAAACTATAAACCTGTTGCGCCTCCTGGGGGTAATTCTGTATCATCCTAATTTATTCTTAAAGCTGACACCAGGGGCGCTCTTTGTGTCCACCTGCAGTTAAAATCATAGCACCAGTGTTTTACTGTTTTGGATTTCAGCCAATAGGCTTGTACCATGATAGCGCCACCTGGAGGGAATTATTCGTCATTCCCTGCTTTGGAACGTTAAACACGTGAGCAAGTATTTTAGCAGAAATACATTTTGATAAAAATATATGTCATTAACTATTATATGTTTGGGCCAAATTTTCCCCAAACTATTGTTACCCTATGCATTTTTCTCATATTTACTAAGATCATGTCATTTAAATGGCTCGGCAAATCATCTTCAAACCTTCTGGGTTGTACATTGCATACTTCCTGACTTTTAATACAAAATTACTGACTAAATAAAATCAAAAATGGCTTCCAAATAGTGGTAGATTGTTTTCTTGCAGTTTTGTTACTTGATAAATTCATGAAAATGCTTCAAATCTTGTAGTTCAATAAGGTTCCTTGCAGAAGATGTTGTATCAGTTGATATTGATATGCTATTTTACAGTAAGTTTCTTTATATACTGAATAATACAACGCAATAATTCTATCGATTGATTCTTGACATGAATTTACAAGTGGATATTACTGCACCCTTTTTACTATTGAAAATGGAAATATGAATATTGAATTCACAAATATTATATGCGTGTAATGGGGAAAAAAATCTATTTATAGATCCCTGTTTTACCCCCCACAATTATTATGGGTTTTGTCAGTATAGACCTACTATACTATTTTCTTCTGTTATATTTTATGTGGGGGAAGGCTTCAAGTTGCCTCACCCCCCTGTGACGTGCATTCCATTTTGCTTAAATGCATTATATATGTGACTAAAATGCAGAACTGAAAATTATTTAATGCATCGCCAATGCATGCAAAATATATTTTACAAATACTGCATTTTAGTTCCACATTAAGAACTGTCAATGGAAAATTAGCATAGGGAATGAATTTTTACTTTAAAGGGAAAGTCCCACTTTATAACTAGTAATTTTGAAATGGTACACACTTACTATATAGATATGAATGGCTGTGGCAATAATAATTCCATATTAAAGAAATTATGACATTTGCAAAATACATATTAGGCGCCATTTTCCCATCGCTTTCAGCAAGAGTGCCTTGGTGGTGCCCTCTAGCACGTGTATGCCTATGTGTTTCATGGGAGTTGATGCCTTTTATCTATTAGAGGGCGCTACACAGTGTCAGTAAAATGGTGCCAGTTTGGGCTGTCTATTTTCATACCTACTAATCTACTAATCAGGACATTTTATTTATTGATTTTTGGGCTCAAATACAAGTGCAATTTTCATGTCTATCCTAATTTATTATTGCTCTCTTTCCTAAAACCAACTTGTTTCAAAGTGGGACTGTCCCTTTAAGTAACCGATGATTAGTTTCATTAATTTCTGGACCTGAGCCCGCCACCTTGTGCCAGTTTTATTTCGATCGTTTGCAGTTGCCTTCCATTGAACCTACATCAGGGTGTCTGGCAAAATCCAGCAACAAATTTCCCTAACATTTCCAGGTTTTCCTGACAAATTTTCACAAATTTCCAGACCAAAACGAAAGTGATTTTTAACTCATTTTTACTGACATGTGCAATTAAAACTGCAATATTTGGCAACTACCCTGGGCCGCACCCAAAAATCCATTTTTTTCCCCAATCCAAAAATATTTTTCATGGCCTGCAGGCAAAAATCTGAAGGGTTTTGTACATTACTGCAAAAGAATGACATAAAATGGCGCTGCAGGCGAATTTTTTGCTCAAAAAAATCATAATGGGCTAAAAAATCACTAATAGTGCCTAATTTTCCATTTTATTTAGATTTTATTTAGATTTTCCAGACACAGGATTAAATTTCCATGACATTTCCCTGACATTTCCAGACAATACTGATTTTCATGACATTTCCAGGCTTTCCAAGTTTTCCAGGTTTTACAGACGGCCAGACACCCTGCTACATTGCCTGTCTGTGGAAGCCGCTATTGAAGGCAATTGTAATCGATAAAAATAAAACTAACACTAGGTGGCGGGCCAAGTCCAAAATTTATGGAACTGATACCGGGTATAGCTGAATTTACTGCAATTTAAATGGCTGCCATACTTACCCCAATCGCCGTTGTGGCGCTCTTATACAATGGAATGCCCTCTCTACAGTTTAATATACTTGCTACTCGTTGCTATATTGGGCCTAGTTTCCTTCTAGACCACTAGGTGTAATTTAAATTAAACTAAGTTATGGTTAGTCTAACTAATGCACATACGAGCATATTTATTGCAGTTTCCCACATTCTTGACAGTGAATTTTATCAAAATTCAAATTGAAAGATATATGGCTTAACGCACAGTTTGGGCACGGCTATAGTGAAGCTGTTTTATTTGCAGAAAGAAACATAATTGCTTTTTATTATGGATATTTAAATATGAATAGGGGACAATGTGCTCTAAATGGTTTTTTTCTGTCGTTTGGTGTTTTTCGCCCATTTATGCCAGCTTAAGTGGCTAGTGATACTGACGCTATTTCGTTATATGATTACACGTAATATGGATACACTAGACGGTTTTATTATACACACACATATATATACAATATGTGCATTTTTGTCGCTACTGCTTTTCAGTATAAGTGCATTATCAGATTCTTTAATATTGGTTCCTGTCATGCTAATGCATTTGTAGTATCCCATTGCATAATAACTGCAAAAGCTTCAACTTTTTAAATTTATGCCGTAAATTATATAACGTGTGTGTGTGTGAGTGAGATTCAACATTTTAAACCATGAAATGTGGACCTCATATCGATGGTTTAATTCACAATTAATTGACGAATCTGCCAAAAGTCGCTTTTGAGATAATAGCGTTTTTATGGAAAAAGTGTATAACTGTATAAATAAACGATGATAAAAGGCTGAAATTTGGTGAACAGATAGAACAATATATATATTTTATATAATAGGAAATGTGCTACTTTTTTGTAAAATAATTAAATTAGCAAATTTATTAAGTAATTTGAGAAATAAAAATTCGTCAGTTTCACTTTGTAAAATTTTGTAGGAAAGCGAAGTAAATTAAGTGTAAAGTAGCACATCTGCACATTCATTAAATAACCCATTTAAAAAAAAATGCAACCAAAAAAAAAATGTGTTAAATTTGTCAAATTCGTCACTTTGTATTTTAATAAAAATCCAGGTATCGAGAAATTTTTAAAATGTAAACTGACGAATTGGACCATTCACCACTTGTAACTTTTAGTAATGACAGCTTGTGGCTTATTCGCTACTGTTCACTTCTGTAACTTTAACCATTATGGGTTATTAATTTCTGTAATTTTCAGTTCATTAGGGACACTTCCAGGATCACAATGGTACAATTATCTTATTTTTTTTTACAAATTGGCTTATTCGTCACTTGTGAATTAAGCCATCGATATTCTGGCTCGTATCTCAGCTACCCTGGGGTTGATCGGCTTTGACCCACCTTGTCACTGACAATTTTGGTCCATTTTTTGCAGCAAAAATGAATTCATAATTTCTGCAGTATTTTATATAAAAGGGAAACTTACTTATATTCTATTCTTTGAGTCAATTAATTATGAAAGATAATGTAAAGTAAAATACACATCTTAAGAATTGCTGATAAATAGTTCCTGAAAGCATCATCATTGTCACATTGTGACATCATCATACTATGGTGCTACAGCTTAGGCATATAAAAATGGCTACCCATCACTAACGACGTAAACTAAAATTCATCGAATCTTTTAAATATATTTATAAAGAACTACATATGGTATCCAAAATTCTTAAAGTATGTATGAGTTATATTATTTTAACTTAGCTTTATAGTAATTATTTGATTCTGACTTAAGTTTCCCTTTAAACAATTCAGAGAAATTATAGGAAAATCGTCATTTTCAATTGTTTTTTTTATGAATCTGTGAAAACAGCATGGCATCTACTTTCACACTGAAAAATCTGCCATTTTGTAATATAAATCTGTAGAAAATTGCATTTTTTTTATCTGTAAAAAAATTTATGCTGTAAAACTACAATTTTTTTCATAGTCTTTCTGATGAAAACCTGGAAAATCATCAGTTTTTATATATTAGTTTGTAGAAAAGTTGCCATTTTGCAGATGAAAATCTGTGAAAAATTCGCTGGTTTCCTGGTATTGAAATCGTGGACTGCATGCATGTAGGGAGAAACTATAATAAACCTGTTAATAAACTACTTTTATAATTTAAGTTTGTGAAAATACTGCAGTTTATCCGATGTAACGCTGAAGTATCAGCAATTCTTCTAATGCCTATTTATGGAAAAGCAAAAGTTATTTTTCTGGTAGTTTTTAAATCGAGTGTCCAAAAGTTTGTCTGTTCAACTTTTTTGCTGAGTTTGCTAACTTTTTATTTATTTTTGTATTATTCGTCAATATGTTCCTCCCACCGCGCACCGATGCAGTTTAATGCATACGACATGCATTAATGCATTAATTAATCATCAATACTTTATACATAAAGTATGTACATGTTAATCTGGACTTTCACCTTATCTTGTAATAGGATTAAAGTTGTTTTTTAGCATTTACTTTGAAAACTTGACATTTGCTATTTTATTTTTTATTACAAGTAACATTGAAAGGGAATGTTCACCCCAAAAAACATACCTTTTATTGTAGAAATCTATCTTTAACAAAAATTAAAGACTTGCAGCAAAATTAATTATTGATGATATCTATTCAGTGATATAAGAAGGCTTTATAGACCTATAGACGAAATATCATATTTTTTTTTCTCTGCTCAAGAGATGGGGAAAAAAAGCTTGTAAGTTGACATATTTGACCATGAAGAAAAACTTCTGTCATATCAAGGTCACCTCAAACAATTGAACGTTTAACTATTTACAAAGTGATGTTTACATGGAAGATGAGGAAGCGATATGGGGGGGGGGTCATACAAATATGACGTCATAAAAAATACTCTTGTATTAATACTATGTTATGTTTTTACACACTGTATTATTCTTTGTATTTGTGCAGTTCAAACGAGCGAATTTCCATCTATTAATAAATTATTGCAAAAGTAAAATTTTTTGAAACAAAATTATACAAATGAAAACATATATAGTTCATCTAAGTTAACAATCTGAATTCAACTTTATTAATGGTTTTGTCCACTTTTAGGAATTCAACGTTGAATTGAGCCTTTATATCTGTATTTTTTATTTTAGAGAAATTTGCTATAGGTCCTATTTATTATATTTTTGGCATGAATTTGAGTATGTGAATATAGTAACAAGTTCTGTTTATAATTCGCAGCCTAATTTGTATGGATTCGTATTTTGTTAACAGGGAATATCAATAATTTCACTTTTAGAAAATGTATATGAGCGTAGGCCATATGGTTACAATTATACCAAAGTTATAGTTTACAAAAAGTCTTTGATTACACTGGTCAACAGTGATTTTATTGCCAATGATATTGAAGCGATTTTAGGGTCACTTTGTGCTGCTGATTCCA
>JAQIXP010005439.1:0-10442 GCA_034700285.1 Proteroiulus fuscus
CCTTCTACCTGTAGGTAATTGAATAATTAAAATCCGAGTTCGTAGTTGGATCTTGTCATACCTACAGTGATGTATACAAGTTTAGTACCTATTTAGGCCTTATTTAATAGGGCCATCATAATTAAAACAATTGAAAGCACATTGGCAATTTGATCTTTAAGCAATCCAACCAGGACATTAAATTTGACCATTTTGTATGAATGATCTATAAACTGGCCATGCCAACCCTATAAACTTGTAACCCTGCTAAGGTGTTGGACTTTCTAAGATAATTTTGAAATTCTTAATAGATTGTCATGACTAATGACACATGGTAAAAATACTGCTTAACACTATCAAATAGGATTACCATCAGCCCTTGCTTTGTGCTTGCAATGCAGATTTTTAAAAATGTGCTAGAATTTCCAGAATATTTTGAAATCTATTTACTTTTTCAAATTTTTAGTCCCGCAAATGAAATTTGGGAGTAAACAGCAGTTTTGTTACTTAAGAACTAAAAAAAATAAGATGTATATAAAAAAATATCGAGCCCGAGCATCGAAAAAGGCGTGAGAAGGCAAAGTGTTTCCCATCATTAAGTGGCGTGATCACTTCAGCCATCGATGTCGATACATAAGTGATGAAAGAGAGAAAACAGAAAATATAGAATGGAGAAGAGATAAAACCAAAAAAAGAAAGATAAGGGTGTGACTTGCATCACTCATCTAACCTAATTGTTTTGTTTTGGGAATTTAAGCAAATAAAAGAAGGTTACATTGACTTGCAGTAATGAGTCAGCAAAAAGTGACATTGGGGGTGAAAGGTAAAAGAGCACAACCATCGGAGTTGAAATGTTAAAGTGAAAAGAAAAAAGAAGATTATTCAGGTCCGCAACCTCATACAGTCCACCTCGCTTTAGTGGGTGGAGAAATTGTAAAAAGTAACACTTAAAATTGGGGCAACAAGTTATGCCTGGTAAATTAAAGAGAGTTTGCTATACCATTTTAAAATAGCTAAGTGTTAAGGTGGATGAGGATAACCGAGCAGAGTAAGTGATGAAAATGCTGAAAGAGGCTTGCTGAATAGTGGAAATTCGAAGTGGCAGTTTAAAAGGCAAATAAACATGAATTGTCTTTAATTATTGTCGAACATTCTAATGCTTGATTTGGATCATCGATAACCATCTTGTGGTGAAGTATTGAAACTTTCAAATTAATTTTTTTGACAAGAACTTTCAACCGCACCCATCACATTTTTGTGAGTTACGCAATAATTTAAAGTGCGCCATTTTGTGGGGTGAAATCCTTTTCTTGTATTTAAACTAAAACAATTATCACGTCAAGTGATTTTCTCCTTTTAAATTAACTTATTGCTAGAAGTATTATCAACTTCTCCAAAAATAATAGTAATTTACATTTGTCCCCAAGTTTAAATTACCTAACGATTGTTATACTTTCTTGTTGACGAGTTGCTTAGACCGAAACCATTTTGCATTTGCAATTAATTGAATTGTTATTGCCTTTACAGCAAATAAGATTGTTTACATTTTATATTGTCCTTAATCTAATTTTAAAGCACAAATTAAACCATTATTCAATTTAAACTCGAGGTTGGCGAAGTTAATTATTTCAACGATCCAACTTATAACCCAAAAAATCAAGTACTTAAAAATTGTAAGGGTTACAAGGGTAGAAAAATAAAAAACCGGATGGTCAAAGTTGCAAATAATGTCTCATAGAGAAGGAACACAATTTACAGAAAAGAGTTTAAAAGAGTGCTTTGAAGAAATTACAACAAAAATAAACATGAAATACAATGATAACTGATGGCACGGACAGTGTTACAAGACAAACAAACGGAATAAAACAAATGGTATGAATAGCAACCTCATCAAGAAATAAACATTAATTGCAATAACTGACAGTACGGACAGTGCTATGAGACAAACACATGGAATGAAACAAATGGTATGAATAGCAACCTCATCAAGAAATAAACATTAATTGTGATGATAACTGACGATACGGACAGTGCTACGAGACAAATGGAACAAAATAAATAGTGTGAATATTGATTGACCTCATCAGGAAATAAACATTAGTGTCAATGATAATTGACGCATAGATAAAGAACTAATTGAACTATTGAAGACATTAACAACCAATTGTTACTATATTTAACTAAACGTATTTAACAATTTGCTAATTTGTAGTGTGGATTTCAAAGGCTGTGTATATTGCCAAACATACTTGGAGCAGTAGATTGCACCCATATCCTCATTAAGGCAACCTCTGAGGCCCCTGAAGCGTATATTAATAGAAAAGGTAGGCGTACAATAAATGTTCAATTGGTTAGTATTTTATACTATATTAGAACCAATTGCATTTGACCTACTAAGAATATTTGTCAATCAGGTATGTGATCACACTTTGCGCATTACAAATATTGTTGCAAAGTGGCCAGGAAGCACACGTGATTCCTTTATTTGGGCTCAAAGCTCAATGAAAAGACTAATGATTGAAAATGACAGTCTCTGAGGGATATTTGCTAGGGGATTCTGGATATCCACTTGAGCCATGGCTTTTAGTACCTTTTGAAAATCCAGTAAATGAAAATAAAAACAGGTTTAATTCTCGCTACATACGAGGCCGGAACACCATTGAAAGATGTATTGGCATTTTAAAATCTCGTTTTTGATGCCTTGATGAATCTGGAGGAAGTCTGCAGTATGCACCTGGTAAAGTTTGCCAGATTACTGTGGCTTGTGCAATACTTCACAACATTTGCATTGAGAACAATATGCCACTATCGGATGACCTGGTTAATGTGCATAGTATGTGTTGGGGATTAATGCCCACAACCGTGCGAGTTGTTTGCCCCTGCAATGTTTCCCCCAGTGCATTTGCGAATGTGTTTGTGTGAGCGCGCGGCGCCATCTAGTGGCAAATCGGCACAACCAAATTTAAATTTGCACATGCGCACTGTGTGACAAACAGCTGATGAGTTTGTCACTCGCTCCAGTGATTTAGATGTGGAAGCAAGGATGTATTTTTGTGCTGTTGTTTTCTTCGGAAATTAAACCTTTTCTTCACTAACCAGCCTGATTCCATCCAACCTCAACATGGTAGCAGAGCGTGGTTGAGGGGATCTGCTGGTTTCAACTGTTTTGGAAGGAAAATTCGATTTTTTTGGTGAGTTGGATGAAACTTAAATTTTTGTTTTTGACAGTTGGTGTTGGATTTGGTGTAGTCACTGAAGGTGACTGGAAGTACAGTGTTGTTTACTGCTTGGTGGGCAGTATTTTCCTGAGTGGAATAGAGGTGTTAAGCAATGTTTTTGGTGAGAATTTTTGGTGTATTTTTCACGTCATGGTATGTCCATGTGGTGAATGACTGGGACAGTCTAAAGTGCTAGAAGACTGCTAGAAGTGCACTAGTCATTCCTGAAATGAGGAATAGAGGTGGGCATTAGCGTTTCAGAAAATTCTGAGGTGAATATTTTTGAGATTCTGAATCAAGATGGTGGACGATCGACCCAAAATTGAGAAGTTGTCAGGGAAGGACAACTGGTCAACCTGGTGCTATGTGGTGAAGACTATTATGGAATGTAATAGGCTTCTGGATGTGTGTTCTGGCACAATTGGTGAAACCAGAGGTGGGTGTGGCAAATTACATTGGCGAGTTGGACAGATGGTCCAAGGCAAATTTAAAGGCCAAGAAGCTTCTGGTGTAATCACTGGAAATACAGCCTTTGCTTTGCATAGAGGGATGCGAGACAGCAAAGAAGATCTGGGACAAGCTACACCAGATCTACGACATCCAGTCTGCCGAGAACATCGATCTGTTGCGGCATCGATTCCATGACATCAGATGGCAAACGACATCAACAATGGAGTCGCATCTGAGGGAGTTCGATGTGCTGCAGACAAAGATCGCCCAATTGAGAAAACCGATTGACGACGATGACGACATGTGTACACGTTTACTGCAGACATTGCCAAAAGAGTTTGACAACATCTACGTGACGTGGCACAACCTACCGAGTTCAGAGAAGATGTGGGAAAAGTTATGTCGTCAGTGTATTAATTTGGTGTATTGCGGTGGAAGCAGCGACCGTCATGATGTCGAAGAAGAACACATCATCAAAGTCAACTGTGAAGAAGAATGCCGGGACTGAGTCTAGTGGTGGGACGAAGTCGAAGACGGCGGCAGGCGGAAGCAGTAATCGAAAGGACAGTAAATGCTTCAAATGCGGTAAATTCGGTCACATTGCAGTGGACTGCAAGACAGGCGTAGTCTGTTTCAAGTGCAATGGCCGAGGCCATATATCCCGTGACTGTTCCAGTGGTGGAGCGAGCTGCTCAAACAAAAGTGGGGATGCTGCAATGGTTTCGTTGAAGGCGAAAGGAAAGAATACTGCATAGGACAAGGCACCTACATACGCATCGAAGGCCAAGATGACAGCGTCGAATAGAAGTCCGGTCCAGTCATCGATGATCAACATCGCAAAGATGAAATGCGATGAGTGGTATGTCGATAGCGGTGCGACATAACACATCGGGTGCATTTCTTTGAGAAGCGGCTCCAGTGCTCCATTGGAGCAAACTGTTTTTTTAGGAAGCTCTTGGAGCGCTCCAGTGGAGCGCTCCACGACTCGTGAAGCAAAAAAAAGTAATGCTCCACTGGGACAGATCCAATATGGCCGCCCCTGTATAATAAAATAAAGTCTGCCTTCCTTATTTCAGCATGGACAACAACAAAAGAATTGTAGTGGAATTCACTGATAAATACAATAAAATACATAACCTGGAAGTGGACGAAACTACTTATGATAGAATTACATCAGGTCAGTGTTATGATTGTGTCCTTGGAATAATTACAATTGAATTAAATTTACTTTTTTTGTTAATTTTTTTGTAATGCACCACCCAGCAAAAAAATAATGCACTGCAAATGCATAGAATGCACCTATTATGTAGAATTGAATACTGCATTATAAGTGCATTTTGAAAATATATTTTGATTGCTGTATTACAGCACTCATATGACAATTATAGTGCAATTGATTAATACATAAATGCATTTTAAATGCATTGAAACTGTATGACTTAGGTTAGGCTAGGCTAAGTTAGAGTAGATAGTGCACTACTGCACATTTTAATGGGTGCATTTCTTATTAATTATACTTTGATTTCTCCATACCCTATGGGTATGGTATGTCAATTCAGTGCTCAGACACCCCTATTTGAAGATATATTTAAAAATAAACTCTTTTATTTTTAGGACCCCATGAATAGACTCCACTTCCATGGATGTCCATGTCCAATTGCGTGACACACTTGTGGCCTTACAGGCTGTGTTGGCACCATAGTGCCCTCCGCGATTTCATTCACACCCACGTGGACATCATTCCCGTTCGCGTTCCAGTTCCTGGTCGAGGTACGGCCGTTCTGGGGGCAGATGCTCCCATTCCCACTCGCGGCAACGCCATTACCGTTCACGTAAATGGTCACTAACTCCGGATTTGTCCTCGGACGAATAACTGTTTTATTCACCCGTAACGGAGCGTGGGGGTTCACAAACCCCCCACCGGACCCTTGGTCTACAGAGATGACTGCCGCCCTGTTAGCTTCCAGTGCGCCGGTGGTTGGTTTTTCGGGCACTTCCCAGTCAGGGACGGCGCCGGAAAGTGAGCAAACTCCTGCGGTACAGGACCAGCTTCCGTCCGAATTCGCAGAAATGCTGGGGATGTTCGATCCTCAACCAGCATTCGGGTATCCGGTTCTCTCGGCAGTGGTTGCGCCATTACTATTGGCCATCACAACACCTACTCCTACAGATAAGTTGGTGCTTTTTGATAAAAAATATTCAGTACCGGAAAATGCCAAAGCTTTCGCGGTACCGCGCATGAACCCGGAAATACAACAGCTGTTGTTAAAAACGCCAGCCGCCAGCAAGGAAGCTGCTTTGATTAGGCAACAACGTCTACTTTTGGTGTCCTTGACCTTCACGGCTCAGGCTATGGAGGCCATTATGGCCTTTCAAGAGCCAAAAAAGTATGCAGCCATGTACCAATTTCTGGTTGACTCTTCATTCGCGTCAGCCCTACTATTTCGTAAACTTTCAGTAGAACGCAAGGTATCGGTGAAACCCTTTATTTCGACAAGTGTCGCCAGGTTATGTGAAATGGACTTTGCGGACACGGCTTTGTTGTTTGGGCCTGACCTTCCGGCAGCAGTTAAAGAAGTCAAGGGCATTCCTGCATTGGGGCCTAAGACTGACAAGCCAGATAATTGCCGTCCTTCCAATAACAGACGTTATAACAACGATATGCCAAAAAACGGATTTGCGCCCCCCGACTCCAACCGAAGGGGGGGCAGTTGGCGACGAAATTACCGCCGCCAAAATCAGCGCGGCCAAGGCTCTGGTCCCCGCATGGACTTCCCGCCCAAGACAGACCCGCCGCCCAAATAAGCCTGCCTCCGGTGGTTCCTGTTTCGTCCTCGGTACCTCCAAGGGTCAACGACTTTGAGGTGAGTGTCCCCGCTGGCCGGGTGTCTCAATGTTATAATGCTGCTTGGGTCAACATGGGCGCCCCGGCGCCCATGTTAGACATAGTATGGGGCCTGCACATCCCTTTTAAGGCACAGCCGGTCCAGTACCGCCTTCCCCGACCGACAACCCACTCCGTTGGGGCGTCCCAGCTGATTTTGATGGAAATCGAAACCTTGCTGGCAAGGGGGGCTGTTTCAGTGGTAACCCCTGATGAGAAACAATTCGTTTCTTCTATCGTTTCCGTACCAAAACCGGACGGTTCCATTAGACTCATCATTAATTTAAAAATTTTAAACAAATACGTCCACGCTCCTCCTTTTAAATTGGAGGATCGCCGCACGGTATGCTCCTTGTTGAGGCAAGGGGATTACCTTGCGAAGCTAGACCTCGCAGATGCATATCATTCTGTTGCAGTGTGTGTCGAACATCGACATTTTTTATGTTTTGACTGGTGTGGACAATGTTACCAGTTTAACGTTGTGCCTTTTGGGCTGTCCTGTGCACCAATAATTTTCACTAAATTATTGCATCCGGTTTTGTCCTCATTACGGGATCGTGGGTTACCGTCTGTCATTTACTTTGACGACGTTTTGCTTATTGGTTCCTGTTTCCAACAGTGCGAGAACAATGCCAGGTTAACCGTCGACCAATTCCAAATATTGGGCTTTGATATTAAAATTAGAAAATCCCAGCTACAACCTGTACAGGTTATTGAATACCTTGGGTTTGTTTGACACAAGCAGTCGCTCACCATTTCCCTGCCTACACGAAAAGTTTCGGCCTTGATCGAACTCTGTCGGTCGTTGCTTTCGGCACCGGTTGTCACAGTTAGCGCCCTTTCCCAGGTCATCTGCGAATTAACGGCGGCTACTCCGGCCTATACGTATGGTCGCATCCATACTCGGTCGTTGGAATGGATTCGAATTTAGTATTTGGATCCATTCGACTCCAATTATGACTTGCCTTGTGTGTTATCAGAGGCTGCCAGGGGCGATTTGATTTGGTGGCTGGAACACTTACCATTGTCGGGGGCTTCCTTACGAAGGGATACTTACGATTACAACCTTCAATCAGACGCTTGTCCGGTCGGTTGGGGGGCCGATTTCACGGATGCCAGGGCCCACGGTCATTGGTCATTAGTTGACTTACCCCGACACATAAACGAGCTGGAATTATTTACTTGTTTCCGAGCTTTGCGGTTGTGGTTTTCCAATTCTCGTAATTGCACGGTGTTGGTCGAAATGGACAACACCACCGCGATTGCCCACGTAAACAAAATGGGGGGTTCTCATTCAAAACCCTTATTGGAAATTTCTAAATGGATTTGGGATTTCTGTGAGGATCATAACTTATGGTTACGTTCCTCTTATATACCGGGTAAATTGAACACTCAGGCAGATTTCGAGTCTCGCCGTGCTAGGGATGACTCCGACTGGGGGTTGTCCGCGTATGCCTATGACTGTGTCGTGCGGCATTTTGGGGTGCCAGACATTGATCTCTTCGCTTCCCCGGATACTACCAAGTGTCCCCGGTTCATTTCTTGGTGTCCCTCGATTGGGGCAGAAAATGTAGACGCCTTTACAATACCTTGGGGTTTTAATTTTTATGCCTTTCCTCCTTTTCCCCTTGTGGGAAGGGTCATTTGAAAAATCCAGACAGATGGTGCTGAGGGCTTACTGGTAGTGCTGGATTGGCCCACACAACCCTGGTATCCGGTGTTTCTAGCCATTTGTTGCTCTCCATTGAGTATTGAGCCGGACAAAAAACTAATTTTCCCCTTTTCATTGCAGGCCTCACTGCCAGTGGCGATCCCTCCGCCTGTTGGTGGCCCGGGTGCAAGCGTCCCAACCATCCCGGTTGGGCAGATGCCAGCTGTGACCACACTCCTGTTGGATTCCGGGGCACCCGCCACCAGGAAACAGTATCAGTCAGTGTTGCAATGATGGACACATTTTCTGGGCGGTACCGTTTGCGGGACAGAGTCAGAAGTACTCTCTTCTGTTTTAAATTTTTTGGAATCAATTTTTGCACAGGGTAAGGGCTATTCTGCTGTTAACATGGCGTGTTTGACTCTGTCTTTTCACCTGCCGCTTATTGGAGGGGTGGGGGTGGGGAGTCACCCTTTGGTCTGTCGGCTGCTGCAAGCAATTTGGAGATGGGCGCCCCCTTGACCCAAATACTCATTTATTTGGGACGTCGAGATCATTTTAGATCTTTTTATTAGGTGGGGTCCCAATGAGGAACTCTCCCTCCGACGTCTTTCTGCCAAATTGGCAGCCCTACTTATGATTTTAGGGGCCCAACGGGTACAGACGCTCTCCCTCATCTCTTTGGAGTTACTAATTTGTAATGACTCGGAATTGATCATTCCGGTTCCTGCTTTGGTAAAAACGTCCAGACCAGGGGGTGTGCAGCCTTACTTACACCTTTCCGCTTACCCTCATGACCTCCGGTTGTGTGTGGTTCCTGTATTCCACAGCTTTGCTTCGTGGTCATGAAAACCTTTTCCTCGCCACGGTACCGCCTCATCGTCCGGTTACAATGCAGATGTTAGCCCGTTGGTTAAAAGAATTGCTGGACAAGGCTGGGGTGGATTTCAAGCATTTTGGCGCCCATAACTTTCGGGCGGCTTTGGTGTCAAAGGCCACTTCGGTGGGCGTGGATCTCGCATCCATTTTTGCTTCGGCGGGGTGGGTATGCACCTCGTTGGTTTTCGCTATGTTTTACAACAAACCAATACGACCTGCCACAAACATGTCTACCTTGTTGCCTCGCATACTTAATGCCTTATAATTTCCCTGTTAAGAGCTCCCCGTTGGGAGTTTTGTTACTGGATTTCGGTGATGGTTATTCACTTTGTACTAGTCCTTCATACTAGTCATTTGCAAGTTTTTGCTTTCTGTGCTACGGCCTGTATTATAGGCCAGCTTTTCCAGTTGGAATAGCATTTTTGCAATAGTTTCTTTGCATTTTCTTACTCGCCTCACAAATATTTTGTGCTTCTTCTACTGGTCCTACCCATAGGGTATGGAGAAGTCGAAGTATAATTCAAGATTATATGAGCCTAACCTTGGTAAGGCAATGAATAATCATAATTATATGAGAATTCATAATACCCGGAGGGTAGGAACTCCCGTTCTCCACATCCCGGTTCTCCATGGACTTGGTTTTTGTTTGGCTCGTTTCTATACACTTTGTAGGAATGAGAGTTTCAGTATGGAATCTTATTCACGGGGTCCTAAAAATGGAAGTTTATTTTTAAATATATTTTCAAATAGGGGTGTCTGAGCACTGAATTGACATACTTCACTTCTACTGGTCCTACCCTCCGGGTATTATGAATTCTCATATAATTATGATTATTCATCGCCTTACCAAGGTAAGGCTCGTATAATCTTGAATTCTTATTAAATTAAAAGTTATTATGATGGAATCTAAATGAATATTACTTGTCAGATGAAGAGTTTGCTTCTCAATGGTTTGAGGAGATTGAAAGAGCACTTGAAAAGGAAAGATCTGCAAGTGGAACTGATGTAGTGGAAAAGAATAACTCTAAAAGAAAAGAAAAACACTAAAGACTCTAAAACCACTAAAGACACTAAAAACACTAAATACCCTAAAAACAATAAAGACACTGAAGATGGTAAGTTATTGGATATTATAATTTACTATTGTTGTACAATACGGTAATTTTCTTGGCAGAATGAACTGATTGTATTTTCCATATTTAGAATGTGTTTTTGATGTGTTTTAGATGTGTTTTTGCTTTTGTTTTTTTCTTAAATTTGCGAATTCCCAACTGAATTCAGATGGCATCTGGGCGAAAGCTATCACCTTCGGGTGTTTCCACTCGTGCTGGTGCTGCTGTTAGTGGGGTCCTAGGGCGGGAGCTTGCCGAGCTGAGGAAAG
>JAQIXP010005440.1:0-10441 GCA_034700285.1 Proteroiulus fuscus
ATGAGTTAAAAATCACTTTCGTTTGGTCTGGAAATTTGTGAAAATTTGTCTGGAAAACCTGGAAATGTCATGGAAATGTGTTACTGGATTTGGCCAGACACCCTGCTTTTAGAGAAATCTCAACTTTTAATTTATTTCATTTTTTTTTTGTAAATATTTCTTGTTTCCTGAGAAATTCAATGATTAGAATTTTTTTTTAGTAATTTTTGGTGAATTACTGAATTTGCAAATATTTCATAATTTCTTAGAAATTTTTTTTTTACTTTCGTGGGTTTTCTTACCATAACTTTTTCTCATTAAAGATTAACCCAATTGTAATTTCAGGTAACATGTAATGGTCAAAATTATCTTTTACTGACCAACTGACCATTAACATTTATGGAATAAAAATGCGTGCAATTGTCCAATTTTCTCTGTTGGGCATAATATAAATAATTGCTTTACAAACAAACAAACCTTGTGTTACGACTGCTATCGATTTTTTTGCGGGGGGGTTTGGGCTTGACCATTACCCCCCCACCCCTTCATATTTAATATGTTCCCTTGGGATATGACGTCATCACGTCACTAATATGAAAATGTGTGTCATGGGCTGTCGCGAAATTACACCATATAATAGTGATATAATAAGGCATTCAAATGGATTTTCAAATGCTGCATTTTTCGTGTTTTTTAGGACCACTGCGCTGACCGAAAGATGACCGAGGCAGTATTTTGGTCGGCCATCTCGACCGCCCCGAGTGACCGTCGCTCGTGTCCGGACTTGTCTCAAAGCTTTGGATAGTTGCCAGAAAGTCAACCAAAACATCTTGTTTAGGGTGAGTGAGATCGAATGGTCAAATTTGACCGCTTACGTATTCGATTGGTTTTTTTCTAGCAGCATTGACTTATTTTTTTGACAGAAATTTTGAACACCTTTGGGGAATTTGACCGTAAGAAATAATTTCCTAAATCTAGACTCGACAGCGAAGCACGTGACCCCAAAATGTTTGTAGGTGTACTTTATGGGTCTGCCTAACCGTGGTTTGGGACGTTTCTTGTGACGTCACAAGTTACAAATTGGTGAAGTTACATGAGCCTGAGCCTCACTTTTTGCAGGAGGCAGGACCATAAAATACTAACTTTTATTTTGAGCGAGATTCATGAAAAAAAAGGGAAATTTATTCAATTTTAACTTTAAATTAGTTAAATTTTTTCATTAATTTTTTTTAACTTAAAACTAGATACATTTTTGCTAATTTTAACTTAAAATCAGTTTCATTTTTCACTAATTCTAACTTAAAATCAGTTTTATTTCATCTTGTCACTATTTTCAACTTAAAATTATTTGCATTTTCACTTATTTTAATTTTAAATTAGAGACATTTTTCACTAATTTTAACTTAAAACTAGATACATTTTTCACTAATTTTAACTTAAATTAGATATATTTTCAATAATTTAAACTTAACATTAGTTACATTTTTCATTAATTTGCATTTATTCAATCTATAAAATTCTTAGCTAGAGTGCCTTCCCTGACCATTGACGGCACATGGTAACAATAATGGCTACCCTTGGCAAATATTTTCAAAATTATTTTTATAATTCAAATTTCTCAAATATTATGCAAATGTTTGAGGTTACATTTTTAAAAATAATCATTTTGTTGAAATCCAAGATTCATAACAGAAACCAATAAAATTCAGCTAATTTTTTGGTATAAAATGTACATTTTCCCTAAAATCTTTTGGTCTTTTATACCCTCGTACATAATACAATAGGAAGTGCATTTAATTTGTAATTATTTTTGGTTGTGTTTGTGTGTTTTGCTGTATTATCCATGTCCATCTCTCTTTTCTCATTTGGATAATGCAGCATTTACTATTTTATTTTTTACTAAATTATTCAGCAGTGTATATAAGCCTACACTGCCATGTACTAATGAGATTTATTTAAATAATGCATCTGGCCTTGTGGTGGAATTTTGCCTCTTGTTCGTGGCTATCCATGTCCTTATCGCGTAACATTATTCAAGAAGATTAAATTTATAAACCTATTTTATAATTACCTGCCAGCCTGTCAGTTCTGAATTACTTCATTGCACCTATTTTTTCTGCAATTTTCATATTTATCATCCCCTCAACACCTCAGAAAACTGAAAAGGAGGCCATTTTGAATCTCTTTAAAAAAAGAACAATGGCACGTGCATTTTATTTCGAATGCACGTGCATTGACCCCCATTTTGGAACAAGAAAGAATTTTGTCAGGGCAGTGAACCCTTTTTAGTCTTGAGATTTACTCACAGAAATTTATATTAAATTCAAGATTATTTATCAATAAGCATGTATACATAAGCTATCAAAACTTTAAATGTCTGATATTGATGTATGTATTCAACTGTTGTCTGGCAAAGGAAATGTTTTTAGGGTTACGTTCCTAAATAATCTAGGGGATCAGGTGAAATTCTTGGCTTCAATTTTGCATTGTATCGTTTTTTCCCTAGACCTATGCCAATATTAATCGTAGATAACTGCGTCAAAAAAGTTACAAGGTACCTATTTGTTATGTACGATTGACAGTTTTGTTCGATATTGTCAATATTTTCAACCGGTTGCATGCAGGGCAGCAGTTTAGATTCACGATAAAATGTATACCAATTGACATTCACTGGTTCAAGTGAGGGGTGTATAGGGGTGGCTCGCATGTATAGATTGCATTTGTAATTTTATTTCTATTTTTGGCTCTTATTGTCACTTGTCAGTCTCGTGTGCGCAAAAACTCGTGTAAATTGCAGACATTTCCCATGTTTGCAGCGACACCCGGCCCCGGTGCCGAAATTGAGCAGATTTCAGGCTAATGTAGTCTTACAGACTAATTTCACACTTACTACATATGAAATGGCTGTGACAATAATAATTGCAGCAGAGTTTTCATATTGAAGAAATCACCACGTTTGAAAAAGACACGATAGGCGCCATTTTTTCATTTATTTACGCAGACACTGAAAGTTTGTGGCGCCCTCTAGGACATGCGTGTCTACGTGTTTCACCAGAGCCGTTGCTTTTTATCCAGTAGAGAGCGCTACATACTGTCAGCATAATGGCGCCTACATGGGCTTTGCATTTTCATCCAAATTAACGTATTCGGAACAATTTAATTAATGATTGGGGGATGAAATCAAATTGTAATTTCCATGAATTTTATAAGTGTTCATGCTCTTCCTCCTACAACTCACTTCTTTCGAAGTGGGACTTTCCCTTTAGCTTTGTTCATTATTAACAACTAGCGGCCAGAAATGACACTAACATTAAATACGTACAATAGTTAATTGGTGACGTCATTTTTCCTCGTAGGTATGGTCACTGCCTCGTTCCCGATTATGGGATGTGGATGCAGCAGGGAAACCAGCGGTGGCAGTGCCATGCACCGGAGAAGGGTGAATCCTTCGGAGAGCCCAGGATCCACTCCCGAACGCAGTTGGGGCTCGAAGATGAACGGGGTGTTGACCAACGGGTTAGATGCGACCGTCGTACCCGGACGGCCGGATCTGGTGCACCGTGGGGTGGACACCAGGTCGCTAAATGCCAACAGCAGACCCAACAGCGGACTTTCTCCATCCAACGGAAACGTCCGCAGGAACGCAGGCGTGGCGCTGACCAGTACGGGGACCCAGTGCGACATGGGATCGGAGCTGGACAACGACAGGGGCTTTCATACGTCCAGGTCAGCCCCGTTCCTTCCAGAATTGGGCAGGAGGGGATCCGTGCCCAGGAATTGCTCTAGCTTGAGTCGGATTTCCGAAAGGAGTTCGCTGGCAGTTGTCCGGAATGGCCAGTTTTCCTGTAGTGCCGACAATTTGCCGAGTGTTGGATTGCCCGAGGTGACCTTCGAGCCTCGCCTGGCCAACGCCGTGCCAGCATCGGGAATCGTTCCGGCGATTCTAGTGGATCCAAAGCAAAGCTCGGCTGACCAAGGCCTGTCGGAGGAGGTCGATGACCGGGAAGTGGCCGGTGGTAGCAAAATGGACGCTGCCTGTCAGACGGAATGGCCGAGGAATAACAACTCTACGGACGAAGGAAATCCGCCCGAGTTTATGCCACGACCGCCAGCATCCAGGAAGGAAAACTTGCTGAAAAATTGCGGTTTTGCCGAATTGGACAGACATGCCATTGAGGTAATTAAGTTCTTAGGTCATTTTGGCCAAACAAACTAAAAGTAAAATACCATTTTCGCAATATTTAGGGAAGGAAAATCTTAGAAACTCTTTATATTAAGCAATCCTAGAGAAATGTGCCCTTATCATCTGACGAAAATTTCGGTTGAAAAAAAAAAAAAAAAAACTTGTAATATCCCCCTATTTTGTTTAAAAATCCTAAAAATCCATATTTTGTTATTCTTTCTAAAATCCTCAAAATAACTAAGTATGAAAAACTTAATAATTTTTTTAATTTGAGTAATTTATTTTATAAAATCAGTCCACTTTCTCCCTAAATAAATAATTTGGCGAATCTTTTTTGACAGATGCCGGATGCAGCGGCCAAGTCCATCCGAAGTTTGGTCCGAGTACTCGCCTTACTGGCCAAAAACGACGTGGAGTTGGTCAGACTGTTTTACGTGTGGATCACCCACCACATCAGGTAATCGCCATTCGGTCCCACAAAATCCTGAACGTATTGCCGCTCGACTTTCCCATTTTAATCGCCCGTTTTAATGCCCGAATTTCCGAAAGGTACGACATAAAATATGCCGACTTCCGAACCAACGTCGAAGACACCCTCGATTCCAGAGCCGGAGTGGCCAAGGACTACTGCCAGCTGTTCGCCGAATTGTGCCGGTCGGCAATTTTTTAAGAAATTTTGAAGAAACGATGCATTTTTTTTAATGTTGGTGGCTGTTTGTTTGCTTACAGATTCAGCGATATTCGAGTCGAAGAAATTCTGGGATTCGCCAAGGGATTCGACCACAATGCCGGACACCTTTTCAGACCGGGTCAGGACGGACTCCACTCGTGGAATGCGCTGTTCCTCAAGGGCTCTTGGAGACTCGTCGATTGCACTTGGGGTGCCGGTAGGTTGCCACATTTTCAGAGGAGTCTTAGAGGTAAATGTCGAGTGATTCCGAGATCATGCCTATTTTTTCAGGTGTCACCACCAGCCTGGGACGTTTTCAGCAGCGGTTCAGCGAGCACTACTTTCTCACCGATCCGGAGGTCTTCTCCTGGACTCACTTCCCGTACAGTCAGTCTGATGAAAATTATTCCAGGTGAAGTTTCTGACAGCCGAAATATTTCTGATGGGTCAGCAGATTCGTGACTTCCTAAAGTCGTTCCGAATGGAAGTTGACCCACCCTTCGCAAGCTAGTAATTTTTCCCGTTTTACATCCAGGTGGCAGCTAATCGAGAGGCCTTTGACCCTGGACGAGTTCAACGCATTACCCAAGGTTTTCCCTCACTTCTTCGAGTATTGCGTCCGGCTTCGCACGCCGGTCCCGTCCAATCCGATCTCTTTTGCTCATTCCACCGAAATCGTTGTAACGGCGCCGGACGTGCTCACCTACAAGTATAAGTTCTACGCCTCGGACCAGGCGGAGAGCCACAGGTTGAACCATTACGTGTTCTGCCAGCTGCGGGATGGCCGGCTGACCGGCTCGTTTATGGTGGCCCCGCCGGACGACGGGGATTACGTCCTGAAGGTGTTCGCCCGGCCGGAACGCGAGACGACGGAGCAGCCGGAGTGCATCCTGAACTGCGTCATAGTGTTTGCCCTGCGCTGCACCCGCACGTGGAAGTGCGTCCCGAGGTACCCGCGCAACGACGTACCGTGGGGCGTTACCAACCGTCTGGCCGAACTCGGACTGAAGGTGCTCAACCTGTCCACGCCGGTCATGGTCGTCGTGTCCGGACGCAAGAGCCTGCTCATGGAGACCACTCAGGAAGTGCTCATGACGCAGAACCTGACCGACGTTGATGGCAACGAGATCGAACCCAAGCACTCCGTCAGCCGCACGGAGGACAGGGACAACAACCTCGTGCGGTTTCTCGTCCAGCCGCCGGACGTTGGCCTCTACAAACTGTCCGTTTATGCCTGCCTGAAGCCCGTAGAACGCGGTAGGTGGCGCCTGCCTTGCGTCGGCACGTTCCTCATCGACTGTAAGCAGACGCAGTCGGCCGCCGGAGAACTCCGAGAACAGATTTTCATCAAGAAAGGCAAAAAGGCAAACTACTGACTTGGGCCACTTTGTCTCGAAGGAGACAAATACAGCGTGAATTTACAAAATGTCCATAAAATTGTGGAAAATTAAATTTTTCCGTTTTTTTTTTTTTGTGGTTGGAACCACAGAAATCTTCGATTATTTTTTTTAAAAATACATTTATTCTTTTTTATCTTAAATGCATTATTGCATAGAAGGAAAGTGAAACCAACATTAAATGATTCCAATGGTGAACCTTTTCCCCCATAAAATTTGTGCTTACGGTACTCACTAATAATTAGCCTACAAATTTACTAGCATACATCATTCATTTTAAACCTAATAATATTACGCTGATATATTTATTATAAATTTTATTGTTTGTAAATATTTGATTACCTTATTTTTTTAGTATAAATATTTTTTAAATTTGTTTCCGAATTGGAAAGTGGGCGTGTCTGTCTCGGTATAGCCAATTAGGATGAGAGTGGTTTCTTGGGCGTGGCCGTTGCGAAAGGACTTTTGCTCGAGCGCCGTACTTGGATTTTTCTCTTCATCCCTTTGGCCGTTTTTCCAGTGATAATTTTATTGTGTAGTCCGCGTTTGATTACCATTTTAAATTAATTTATTGCTTATTTGTAAAAATATAATGAATGAGCAGATGGAGGTAAGGATCGTTTAATTCATTTTAGCACTGATTTCGCCATGGCCGCTTTTTACAGTACAAGTGGGCAAGCCGGCATTTTTTTTCGTTCATTGTCTCCATTCTGCCATGCGTTCGTTCTTTGTCGAGGGAACAGCCATTGACTCTGCTGTCAAACGTTTCTTGTTTTAGTTTGCTGCTTTTAACTAGATTTCCCTGGAGATTTAGCGATAAAATAACCGTGAACCTGAATGCTTCTTCACGGGATATCCCTATCACTTTATGTTGGAGTAGTTTAAAAAATAAACATTTTAGGCTTAAAATCGTGGCATTAACTGTTACATACGATACGATACTAAACCCCACGCTTGTTGGAAAGCGTGTTTATCTTGTACACTAAGTGGAATGATTACACGGAATTACCGGTACACATTTGCATGCACTTAAATGGAAAGTGATCGTCCGGAAAATTAGGCTAGAATAGATTAGTTGTGGGGGTTCCCCCCACCCCAACTTACTTAACCTAGCCTAACCAAACTTTTTGGACGACACACGGCCTTTATGTACAAACGCATGTAACTGTGTCGCAGTCAAAGAATTCCAAGGGTCCTCTGTCGTACACTAACACAAGGTTCTGATGGTCCCAGTTGGTACTTGCACAGGTACTTTTTGGGGTACTAGGCTATGCAAGACACTTTCCCCCATGGAACTATGGTGGCCCTTACACACGGTCATCGAAGTGCGTACAACGATGTGTCTCTTTTTCCCCAAAACATGGGGACCATCGTAGTGTTGTAGTAAAAAAAGGTCCGTGGAGGAAAGTGTGTTGGATAGTGCCCTTTTTGGTTCGCTCTTCAGTCTTCTAAGCCAATCGAAGTGTGGGGGTCCTTTTCCTTAAATAGTACCCAAAATTCTTTTTCGTTACCTCGGGTGAATAATTGTTTCAAACTAAAACTTAATCATTGACTGTGCCGTTAATTATCTTAGCTCGGACTGTCTATCTAGCTATATTCCTGCATTGATGGCAGCAAAGTGTTGGCCGATGCATTTTTAGCACTTGTGTGCACTAAAAAGCACTTTCCTGGTACTGGGCCTAACAGACGTAAAGTGTTATAGAATTTCTTCCCATTTCTTTTAGGTGTCCACGAGTAACGACAATGGCGCCCCTTTACCCACTAGTAATAACGAGTGCGACAAGATCGTCAAATGTAACAACAAAAGTCCAGAAAAGATGAGTACGACGCATCCCGAGGAAATGACGTCTCGAGATTATTATTTTGATTCTTACGCCCATTTTGGCATTCACGAGGTTTGTCTCGAGTGTCTCTTTTTATTTCCTCATTTTCATTATCTCAGTTGACATTGCCTTATTTATTCATCTTTGTGTGCATTCCAATAGGAAATGCTGAAAGACGAGGTGAGGACGATGACGTATCGCAATGCCATGTATCACAACAAACACCTGTTCAAAGGGAAGATCGTGTTGGACATCGGATGCGGCACCGGGATACTCAGCATGTTTGCGGCCAAGGCCGGAGCCAGCAAGGTCATCGGGGTGAGTAAGAAAGAAACGCCGAGCCGTCGAACTTGCCTTAATTCGGACGATAATGGTTTTTTGTCAATTTCCGATCAGATCGAGTGTTCGAGCATCGTTGAGCATGCTCAGAAGATCATCGACACGAATCACTTGGGCGACGGTACGTCCTGCGGCTTTTCAAACCGTCCGATCGTCCGGTTCCGACTTCGAAGTTGCAATTTTTTTTTCCAGTGATTACCGTGATTCGGGGCAAAGTGGAGGAACTAGAATTGCCGGCCGGTGTGGAAAAGGTCGACATCATCATCTCGGAGTGGATGGGCTATTGCCTGTTTTACGAATCCATGCTGGACACGGTTCTCTTCGCTCGGGACAAGTGGCTGGTGAGGCAGATTTCAACTGCCCGTTGACCCTTCGTGTTTTGTCAGACCCGAGGTTTTATTTTATTCATTTTTTTGCAGAAACCGGACGGGATGATGTTTCCCGACCGAGCCACGCTATTTTTGTGCGGCATCGAGGATAGGCAGTATAAGGACGAAAAGATTAACTGCAAGTGAATTTCTTTTTAAAATCTATCTGTGGATTTATTCAAAGTTTTGGGATACATTCGGTAAATTTTTTCGGCATTTTTTGAATTTTCAAACTGGAAATTTTTATAGCATTGTTCAGGTTTTTCGTGTAAAATTTTGAGAAAATGCTCTTTATTGTCAATTAATGAGGAATAGCCTATCAGTAAATTTTTTTTCTAAATTTTTTATGCGTTTTATCATTGAAATTCTACTATGATTTCTAACATTTACTATTAAAATTCATTAAACTACTTGGGTATTTAACATAAAATAATAAATTAGACTTTCTTTTCGCAGGGTGGGACAACGTCTATGGCTTTGACATGAGCTGCATCAGGAAAGTGGCCATCAGCGAGCCCCTGGTGGACGTGGTCGATCCCAAGCAAGTGGTCACTAATGCCTGCCTACTAAAGGTGCGTGCATCCCGTCCTTCGTCGCTTTCACTCTTGTCCCGACTTTTAATTCCCAATTTTTTTTATTTTGCGTCGCAGGAAGTAGATCTGTATACTGTGAAAAAGGAGGATCTCACGTTCTCAACCCCTTACCACCTACTTATCAGGAGAAACGATTATGTCCAGGCGCTGGTCACCTTTTTCAACATCGAGTTCACCAAATGCCACAAGCGGACGGGATTCTCGACGGGTAAATTGAGAAAAACCTACCGTGTTTCTTTTTAGAAGGAAAAGTTGACCGTTTTTGCCCGTCGAATGTTTATTCCCGGTTTTCTCTTCCAGCTCCCGAAGCGCCGTACACTCACTGGAAACAGACGGTGTTCTACTTTGACGATTACCTGACGGTCAAGAAGGGGGAGGAAGTCTTCGGCGTGTTTTCCATGAAGCCGAATGCCAAGAATAACGTACGTGTTTTATTTCCCGGTAGCGTTAGGGCGGGATGGTAGATTTTCGGCATTGAGATTATTTATTTCTTTTAAACATGTGTGAGAGGGTTTTTACCGTCTATTATTAAAAGGAAAGTCACACTTTGAAAGAAGTTGGTTGTAGTAGGATTAGCAGGAAAAATTAGGAAATGCACGGAAATTGCAATTGCATTTAAGCCCACCAATCAATAAATAAAATGCCCGGAATGCATGGATTTGGTGGAAAATATATTAAGCCCAAATAGGCGCCGTTTTACCGACAGTATGTAGCGCCAGCTACTGGTTAAAAGGCATCGGCTCTCTTGAAACCGTAGACACGCACGTTTTAGAGGGTACCACTAACTTATAGTGTGCCGAATCTATGGAAAAATAGCGCCTAATGTGTATTGTTTCAAACCTAATTTCTTCAATATGAAGACTGCTGCACTTATTATTGGCACAACCATTCATATCTAGTAAGTGTGGACAATTTAAATATCCCTTTGTTACAAAGTGGGACTTTCCCTTCAATACGTATTGAAATTCCAGATTTTTGGACGCTTAAAACTCACAACAGAGAAAGAGGAAAATAACCTTAAGGGGGCTGTCCACACTTTTAAAAAATGCATGCTCCTATGGGAATCTCCATGTTAACTAACGGTACATA
>JAQIXP010005441.1:0-10441 GCA_034700285.1 Proteroiulus fuscus
AAAAGTTTAATAGCAATAAATAATCAACATCTATTAAACGTTATAGAAATTGATCTTTATTTAGGAAAATTGTAAACGTCATATAAATGTTTATTAATGGTTTTATTAATGTAATGAAAATTATATTTGCTGAAAGTATAATATAATACCAATAATTAATTAATGTTTAATAAACGTTAGAAAATTTGAAATTTATTTAGCAAAATTATAAACGTTATTTAAAGGTTTACTAACAGTATTATAATTTATATTGTAATTAAAAAAAGTGATACATTTTCTGAAACTTTAATTTTATACCAATAATAAACGTTTATTAACCACATAAAGCGGGACGATCAAATGATATTTTTTTGTATTAATCCAAGTTTCATCATTTTAGAATTAAACTGGATTTTTGCCATTTTTTAAAAAAACTTTCGATGTTAGCTCTACTTTAATTTGTAATTTTTTTCAACTTTTGCTGTTCTGCATGTGCAAAGTCTCCAATATTAAAAGCTAGAAGATATGAATGAAGAACGTGCTAGACCATAAGTTGGCAGTACATCCATTGACAGTTGCAGCTCCCCAATTTTTACGAATATTCCCTAAATTATTGAATTAAACTTAAGTTTTAATTTTGGACAAATGCTAGGATTTTCGGTTAAATGCTTTTTTCACCTTGAAATTCTCGTTTGAACCCCTAAATAATTTGGTAAGGCAAAATTGTTGTTGCCACTGCCACAGGAGTAGCAGTGTTGATACTTACAGCACGTTTCTAATCTCCAACAGTAGCTAACGTTGCGTTGGAGCGTTGCAAAACTGTTGGATGCCAACAATGATGTCATTTCACGAGGAAAAGAAACGCATCTGTTGAGTGTCGTCTGCTTTCTCCTTGTGAAATGACCTCGTAAAATTACGTAAATGCACTAAATTTTTAAATTAAATACCGTACATATTTTATCGTATTTAAACATATAATGACGACTCCAGATCAATTTGTAATGAAATTATCTTATCTTCATAAGCTAAACGCAATATTTCCATTTGGGTAGCCATTTTTTTTAGCAGACGATTGAGTGTTAGCCTATTGCTGCAACACCTTTTTGGATGTTGGCGATTGTTAGCTAACAGAGCTCTAACAGATCACGTGACTGTTGGCATCGCTTCTGCCAACAGAGACTACGTTTCTGTTGGACTGTTAGAAGACTGTTGGACTTTAGAAACGTGCTGTTAGTTACAGGACATGCTCGCCACGTAACCAACGCAACGATACTACGATAAATAATTATCTCTTGGAAAACACAAAACACGAAAAACTTTCGTGTTGTTCTACCATAATTTTTGTAGTCCTACCCAGGTTGTACAGGGTGGGACAAATAAGTAATCAAATTTTAGAACTTTGTATAATGCTGTTGGGGGATTTTTAGGGCTACCATGCTTCTGCCGATTTTTTAAGTCTAACGATCACATGGATTTTTCATATTTGAAAGATGAAACGCAGGCATTTCAATAGTTATTAATTTTGAAACATTGCAATGTGAGCAACAGTCGATGGTTGAAAATAACCATGTTGGAAGTCATTTTGTCACACCGTTGCCAACTCAAAGTAAATAATATCCCTAGATCAGGCCCAAAAAATTTCGTAGATATCCCTAGACTTGTTCAAATTAGCAAAATAATAAATTGTTGCACTACTACTGCGCATGCATGGCACCATGGACAAAATTCATAAAACCATTTTCAAATGAAAAGCTAATTCCACTTTATAAAAATGCATTTGTTAACATTGAAAGCGATATGCTTCATCAATTTCCAATGTTAACAAATGCATTTTTATCAAGTGGAATTATTTTTTTTTAAATCTTGAAAATGTTTTTTATTAGTTATTTTGAGTTTTTTTACATGGTTTTCTATTGTTATCAATATATGTTTCTCAATAATTTCAATAAAGTTAGTTTTTTTCGTAATCGATAAAAATCCCTAATTTCATAAAAAAAATCCCTTTATCCCTAGACATGTTGGCAAATCCCTATGGTTGACAACGTTGTTTAAAATTTGTCAACATCAAGTACTAATTAAACTTGATGGTGGAGAAGTTTTTGCATAACAGAGAATGCACATTACTATTTTCTTACATGCAGCGCCATGCTGCCTGGGTGGGAGGCTACACCTATCATCTTTTTTGGAAACATCGTGATTTCTGAATTACGGTACAGGTGAACTGCAATTATTAATAAGACTGGCAGACTGTCCTTCTTTCTTAGTAATAATCTTAATTTTAAGATTCATTTGTCACAAAGTGGGACTGTCCCTTTAAATAACTAGACAGAATATGGCTGATATTATCATTTGTTAGCTTATTACATGTTGATTATTTTGTTGCAAATACAGTGATTGATGTCGTTGTATTTGTTGCTGTTGTTGTCCTCTGGTATTTCTTTCTGCATTTTTCACGAATTGTTCCTGCTGCTGCAAGAATTCGATTTCATTTTTCACTTCTTCCAAATAAGCAGCAGCGTCGTTGCGACTCATCTGTAAAATGTCAGGAGAAGAAAACGAATGAAAAAATGTCACGAATGTTAGGGTTATTATTATTTTAATATTGCTTTTGATGGACAGGTAAGCCTAACCCTACTTATTCCTTCTTCAGCCCTTTTCCTTACTTTTCCATTATGGAAATTGGAAAGTATTTCTAGTTGGGGTTTTGACCTCGTTTACTTTATCCTTTTGACCGATAGTTGAGGTGAATAACCGAAAGTGGGTTACATTTAGACGAAACAGAAATGACCCGCATTCATGCTTTTCGGAAATCCACTCGACATTTAAGACTACAATCGAATTTTAATGGGAAATTGAAGGAATGTATAGTGACAAATGATATTCTGAAAGAAGGAGTTTTTGGGCAATTCATGGAAGCAAAGGGGTAAAATTTGAAAGGTCATTAGAATTTAACCTGCGCATGCGCGGACTACTTGTTTTTTTTATTAATTCCAAAATAGCGTTGTTCATTTGTTTATTGAATCCTTGATACAAATAGAAGACAATTTTTAAAAGTAATCCTTAAAACCATTTTCAAATGAAAAAATAATTCCACTTTATAAAAATGCATTCATTAGCATTGACAGCAGGATGACTCTTCAATCTCCAATGCTAACAAATGCATTCTTACCAAGAGCATAGCGTGCCAAGAGGAATTATTTTGTTAATTTGAATATGGTTTTATGGGTTACTTGGAAATTTTTATGTGATTTTTCATTGCAATCTAGAACTTTTTCTCAATGAAAAATCCTTTTTTTTTTCGTATTGCTTTTTATAAATTAAAAAGAGTACTACTGGGTAATCGATAAAAATCCCTAGATTTCTTAAACAAATCCCTTTTTCCCTAGACATGTTCATGGAGAATCCCTAGATTTAGGGATAAATCCCTAGGGTTGACAACCGAACTTTAGCTTTGTTACATGGTTTTCCATTGCTCTCATGAACTTTTTCTCAAAAAATAATATCTTGTTTCTTATTTTTCAAAATTAAAAAGAGTACAACCGGTAGGCCTACTCAGTAATCCAAAAAAATCCCTAGATTTCTTTTAAAAAATTCCTAGATTTCTTTAAAAAATACCTAGATTTCTGAAAGAAATACCTAGATTTCTTTACAAAGTCCCAATATTTCTTTAAAAAATACCTAGATTTCTTTACAAAATCCCTAGATTTCTTTAAAAAGCCCCTAAATTTCTTAAAAAATACCTAGATTTCTTTAAAAAGTCCTTCAATTTCTTTAAAAAATCCCTAGATTTTTTGAAAAAATCCTAGGGTTTCTTGAAAAAATTCCTAGATTTCTTTAAAAAGTCCCTAGATTTCTTATAAAAATCCCAAGATCTCGTTACCCTAGATTCCTTTAAAAATCCCTAGATTTCTTAAAAAATCCCTAAACTTCTTTAAAAAATCATTAGATTTCTTAAAAAAATCCCAAGATTTCTTTAAAAAAAATCCCAAGATTTCTTTAAAAAAATCCCAAGATTTCTTTAAAAAAATCCCAAGATTTCTTTAAAAAAAATCCCAAGATTTCTTTAAAAAAATCCCAAGATTTCTTTAAAAAAAATCCCTAGATTTCTTTAAAAAATGCCTAGATTTCTTTAAAAAAAATGCCTAGATTTCTTTAAAAAAATGCCTAGATTTCTTTAAAAAAAATGCCTATATTTCTAAAAAAAATGCCTATATTTCTTTAAAAAAAATGCCTATATTTCTTTAAAAAAATCCCTAAATTTCTAAAAATGCCTAGATTTCTTTAAAAAAAATGCCTGGATTGCTTTAAAAAAAATCCCTAGATTTCTTTAAAAGTCCCTACTTTCTTATAAAAATCCCTTTATCCCTAGACATGTTGAAAAATCCCTAGATCTAGGGATAAATCCATAGGGTTGGCAACCCAACTTTAACTTTGTTCATTTTCCACCTAGCGACAAAGGAGGGAACCATAGGTTGCGTGCGTGCATATTCCACGAGCAACTTATAGGCTTTCCTTTCATGATTTAAACGTAGATAATTAACAAAGTTAAGGTTAGATAAACTTTAGGTATATTTTTCTACCCTAAATTTCCTGTTTCTTTTATAGACAATAATTTGTATGCACGAAAAATGTGAAGCAACTGACCAGTCCTTCCCTCATGAGTTCTTCTACGGCCAAAGCAACCCCTTCATCGTCTCCTGTCCTGCGAATGTATTCGGCCATGTCACCTGGACTGTACTGGACACCATCGTAAGGCAGGTAATAATCCTTAATTAAAATATCAGAAATGTTATAATTATGTACCCAAGAGTAAGTTTTTGGATGCAAATCATGCAATGAAAGTAAGCACAAACATTAGGCCTACTGAGCATGGGGCTCATTTTGGTCATGGAACTTAGTCAATGAAAGTCAGGGAAAAATTGTATTTTGTTCAGGGAAAGTCAAGGAAGCCAACTTATTTTCATGAACCCTGTTCAGGTCAAAATGCTTGGAGATCATTTCGATGGCTTAATTCAGAAGTAGCGAATGAGCCAATTTGTCAAAAATGAGATAAGGACGTGAACCATATTTTATGATCCTGGAAGTGTCCCTAATTCACCTAAGGATACAGAATTACTTTGAAAAAGAACTGTTAAAGTTATAGAAGTGAAGAGTAGCGAATATCCAACAAGGTCAGGGTTCCCACGCATCTTGGCAATCCTTGAAAACCCTGGAAAATGATTTTTTTTGTCCTGGAAAGTCATTAAAATGTCTTGAAAAGCATTTTTCAATCCTTGAAAGTCCTGAAATTTATTGATGTATTTTTATTTTCTACTTTGAATACCTGGAAATGAATAAGCTGATGGACGAGAAACAAGCATTATTAAAAAAAATGTCTTGGGAAGATAATTTTTGTTGAAAAAACTCTGGAAAAGTCCTGGAAATGCTTGAATAAAAATCCTTGAAAATCATGGATTTATATTTTATTCAGTGTGTAAGAACCCTGTCTAAGGTGTCTTTCCTAATAGTTACAAGTAGCGAATGGTTCCATACGTTAGTTTAACTTTTTACATGGATTTTTATGACGATCGATCGATACAAGTAGCGAATGTTGCTTCTTTTTCAACCACTTTATTCTATTCAAAACACAAACTAATGGATTTGCACATTCGCTACTTTACACTTAATTTACTTCGCTTTCCTGCAAAATTAATCAAAGCCAAACTAGCGAATGTGCATTTTTAAGCCTTTTATTTCTCAAATTACTTAACTAATTTAATTATTTAACAAAAATCAGCAAATTCCCTATAACATATATATTTGGTTTCATCTGTTCACCAAATTTCAGCCTTTTAACATTGTTTATTTCCAAATTATACCTTTTTTCCCCATAAAAACGCTATTATCTCCAAAGCAACTTTTGGCTCATTCGCTACTTCTGAATTAAGCCATCGGTTTAAAATATGTTAGTACCTCGTTCATTTCGGAGCTCATAGAATCACCATGTTCTGGGATTTTTTGTTTTTTGGTCTTCTTGTTAACGTTGACCTCGTGAATCCCTTTTGATGGAATATCAATTTCTGTTTTCAAAACCATTTTTGGTTTTTGATTGGCCGGATCCATAGTTTGAATCATGTGTTGAGAGATTTTCGAAATGGTTTTACCACTGACGGCATCTTCAACTAATGCATAAACGAATCAGTTAAATATCATGTTAATGACCATGTTGACAAATTTTAAATGTTCATTTGGTAATTATTTTATCGCTATGCACTCTGTTAATGAGGGTTTTAGTGCAGCAGGTATTATATATGTCAATTAAGTCAATTAGCAATTAGTTAAATTTGTATCTTGAAGTAAAAAAAATAATTGCTAACATTTCTTATAATCAATGGTAAATTTTGAAGTGTACTTTATGTTTCTTTTAAATATATTATTCTTTGGCAATTCGTTAATTGCTTTTGTTATAATTTACATGTTTAATTACATGTAATTACATGTTCTAACTTCAGATTTCATTGTATCTGATTGCATCAAAGGGAAATTGTCATCTTGTAATAAGTTATTTTTAAACTGAAGAAAACAAGTTGAAATCTTTAATTGGAGTTAAAGGGACAGTCCCACTTTGAAACAAGTTGATTTTAAAAAGAAGAGCTTAAAAAATTAGGATATACATGGAAATTTGAATTGGATTTGAACCTACTGATCATTAAATAAAATGTACTGAATACGAGGATTTTGAATGAATATAGAAAGCTCAAATTGGCGCCATTTCCCTGCCTGTGTGTAGCGCCCTTTACTGGATTAAAGGCATCAGCTCCATAGACATACACGTCCTAGAGGACGCCACCAAATGGCATTGCCTGCTGAAAACTATGGAAAAATGGCGAAATATATGTATTTTGCAAATGTGGTAATTTCTTCAATATGGAATTATTATTGCCACAGCTATTCAATATACTGAGTGTGTACCATTTAAAAATTACTTTCAAAGTTACAAAGTGGGACTTTCCCTTTAACGTTCAGTAAGTATTTATCTGGAAACGACCCAGTGAAAAAATACCTGCAGTTTTTTCGAATTTTTTGCAGTTTATTTGCAGTGTTAAACTGCAGAAAAACTAGTTTTTCTGACAGTTTATGAAACAAAAACCTGCATAATTTGGGCATTTTTTCTGTAAAAAAAACGTGCATGTTTTTTTTTTTTTCTACAGTTTTTCTGCAATTTTCATACAGTATTTTTAGTAATATTTTCACGGTGTTTCTGCATTTTTTCTACATGATACACTGCAGAAAAATAGCAAAAATGCAGGAAAACTGAAGAAAAAAAACTCACGTTTTTTACAGAAAAACTGCACAAATTATGTAGGTTATGTAGGCTTTCAGAAAACTAGTTTTTCTGCAGTTAAAGACAGCAAATAAACTGCAAAAAAAATTCTAAAAAACTGCAGGTTTTTTTTTTACTGGGTCGAGTGATTTTAAAGAAAACGAATTTCATATAAGTAGCCATTTTTGCAGATATTAGTGGCGCCACCAATCGATTAAGTTGAGTACTACCGTGCACTATTGACAATCTTGGTCATTTAGAATCTTTTAGATCAATATGTTCTTGGTTTCTTATATTGCCCAAATATTAAATATAATAGTAGATAGACACAACAAAATTCCATTGAGAAAAAGTGTGGCCAAAACAAACACAATCAGGGATTTAATTAAGTTCATATGTAGCTACATATGTTTTCAGAATGATTGTAAGTCTGCTTACATTTTTAATTATCACAAACTGCTGAGCTATTGCTTGACTTTATTTGAAAAATAACTTGTTTCAAAATGATACGTTCTCTTTAATTTTATTGCTGTAAGTTTGCTGTAAAGCAGTTTTTTGTTGGGAAAGTGGTTTTTTCCCAGTTCATTTTGAAATTCTTTTGCTGGTTATTCAATTCGGAATGTCGATGTGTTCAGAAGTACCGGTATAGCATACCAGTATTTAATTTCCTGTAAATTCTTACAGAATTGTTTTACTTGTCAACAATTAAGTCCATGCAGTTAACCTTTCATTATAATCATTAACTAACAGTTTTTAGTTTTTCTGCTCCTGTTTGGGTAATACTTCTACTGTATAAGGTAATTATAGTGCAGGATATATATTAGAGGAAAAATCATTTTTATTTTTGGGCAATTTTACTGGAATTACACAGCCGTAATGGCATTTGTGATGAATTTACCTTTTTCTTCATTCGTTTGATGCGTTTCCGTTTTGCCATTGATTGTCGTCACGGTTTTCGTTTGTGTCTTAGAAACTGCTACATTGGCTAACAAAATCGATAATTACATCCATATAATATTACATCATTTATCAGGAATTAGGCTTACTAGAGGGAAACTGAGCTGCCCCCTGGTGAGGTAACGATTTGTCATTTCATTAATGAAGCAGTTCTGCTTCCTGCATTATCTTATAACATTTCTTAATTTTTTACCTGGAATCATCTTTAATTTCTCCAATTGTTCTTCTTCATTGTGCTCCTTTAATGAAAACATTAAAAATTGGAATTAATGTTGAAACAATGGAACATTTTTTCCTTTACAAATCCTTGGATTTTTGGAAGCCATTTTGTTTTTATATCTAGTGTTGATCACAGAAACGAGTTCACTCAGTAATATAATTATTTGTCTATATATGTGAGTACTGAATATGGTAAATGCTATTTCAGGGTCACCCCGCAAATGTGGGCTTGTGCCTCATGCCGTGGTGGCACCTACCATCTGCGGCCCAGGTTGGATGGCTGCACCGGGGTTTTTTCCTCGAGTCATACCAGTCTACAAAAGTTAGCTTGAGCCCCATACCAGGGGGCAAGTTAGCCAATGTATTAATTTATTAGTTCATGATTTATTGGCTTAATTAGAAGGAATTTTGTTAATTAATACTTTTTGGGCACTAGTATTGTCAGTATTCAGCTAGACTGTGTGGCTCAAGCCCAAATTTGTGGGGTGGCCTCAAAATGATATGGCTGAGCATAGTAGCTGTCACCCTGGCATGAAACACAAGCCCACATTTGCAAGGTAACTCCAAAATGACATTTATCATACTATAGTCGGTTCCAATAACTTTAGACCCTGGTCCTCATATATTTCCTATGCAGCCAGGGTCCAAAATTACTGGAACCGACTATAGGGTGACACATATACGACTTCTGTGTTATAGTAAAATTAAATTTAACAAGAATGCACTGGTTAACATTAGTGTACTAATGCATTGTTGTTATCGAACGCATTTTTGTAAAGTTTACATATATCATGGCATTGAAACCACTTGGTAAATTATCTTCAAACTTTCTGGAGTGTGGAGAATTACTCCAAGGCTTGCCAAAATGGCTTCCGAACATGTTATCTTTGTCAAACCTTCCCACAATCCAACAGCAACAATATTTCAGCTACTTAAAATGTGTTTTTGCCTGTGTTATTTATACTAGTAATTTAGTCAAGGTAATCAGATTAGACTGAAACAAGTAATAGCACCTTAGCTAAAATGTGTGTGTAATCTTGTTGCCAAAAGCATTTTAAAATTTAGGAAACAAATGTGGATAGTAAGCCACCTGCATCAGGGAAAAAATGTCTGAAAATATAATACAAGTCTACTTCTAAAAAAAATCTTTTATCTGGTTTGTGGAAAGAATTTTTTTGAACTTTTACATAAAATGGTATCATATAATACACAGTCTGCCACAGTTTACAAAAATAGATAGCTGTAACATTAATTATGTACCGGTATAATAGGATTTATTTTGTTTGCTTTTGTTTTGTAAATATTTTCTAAAAGGTTGTTCCATGCATAGTAACAGGCTATTAGGGCTCGTGATAAGCCATCAGCCGAATTGAAAATCAGTGTGAAATTATACACGTATAAAGCCTCTTGGGCAAAGCTTCGTTCAAAATTGATTTAGTTTTGCTTGAAATATTGTGCTTGAAAACTCCTGAAAATTGAATGAATTTTTCTTTGAAACCTTAAACTGTCAGTCAATTCTTAAAATTCAATTTTAAAGCAATTCTCTGTCTAAATTGCACGGAAACTAAGAATCCGGTTCGTCTCAGTTTTCCTTGAATTTAAGTCTTCCAAGTTCCATGTCAAAGTCAGTACAACTTAAAATGACATTACAGATCTAAATTTTATCCCACTGACTCACAGATCATAATTTTGAGCAAAATCTGTGCATTAATTCAGGACAACAATTTAAACAGTTACAAATTTTAATAATGAAATTAAAATGGTCTGACTGTCATCCATGTTTAGTTCTTCCTTAAACATGTTTAAACTAAGAAGGTTTAAATGTCCTATGTCAAACTAATTGTATGGTGCCATGGTTTCACTAAGTTCTGTTTTTACCACCTTTTATTTAACTTCACATGAGCGATGTTTGTTAGTTTGTAATCTTTCAAATCTTTGAGCCCTTCGTTTGCTAGGTTCCAGATGAGCTACAGACCTGAAATT
>JAQIXP010005442.1:0-10438 GCA_034700285.1 Proteroiulus fuscus
TAACAAAAAAAGAATACATCAAGTTTTAGTAAATTTAATTGTCCTTCATAAAAAATCAAACCCCGTCAATTTATGATCAGCCATTATCGATTAATATGTACCGTTAGTTAACATGGAGATTCCCATAGGAGCATGCATTTTTTAAAAGTGTGAACAGCCCCCTTAAACAAAATTTAGCTGTTTTGCTTGAATTGATATAAAACACTTTAAACTGAAAGTGCATGAAGTATTGCATAATGGACAAGTTCTGCCTGTTGACGTAATTCTTTTGATGCTCAATAAATAATTTTTAAACTTTTCGCTATTTTGTCCATTTTTAAATGGATTTTTTCTGGATGATCTTCCCCATAAATTGAACTCCACACCTATCTTTCTAAAAGTGTTTATAGTGAAACAGTATAGGTGTAATCAGGAGCCATTTTATTTTGCATATTGAACAAGTCAGCTGCTTAAAATATCCGTGTAGTCTGTTTTGTATTTCAGAATTGTTAAGAAAGTATTGAAAAGCATTCAATCATAATATTTGCTAGTTTTGGATATACTAGGAGTTTCTTATTACTTGAAATTCTTATCAATCATTCAGCATCATTAGGAAAAAAATCAAAAGTTACTTTAGTAACTCGCCAAAATGTCACAGCACAGAAATGTCACAACTATAAAATGACTGTGCTAAAGTGTCACATGCCCAAATATCTCACTCTGGAGTGTTCATAAATCCATGACTTTTTGCATTCTCAAGCAACCACTTATTTTCAAGCTTCTTAAAATTACAGGTGTCAAGCCAGTTGAGGTAACATGCACGGATAAAACGATCTTAATCAATCCAGATAACTTGAAAAAAAGTCAAACGACAGCAAATAAGGTCTTTTTTGGAGTAAATAAGCCAAAACTCGCTAAACCTGAATTGAGGGACGATGAACTAAAATGCTTGGAATGTAAAATGTCCCTGTTCAGGCCCAACCATTTCATGTAAGTTGGCATAATTTAATGCTGTGATTATCCGTTAAATTAATATTTATTTTGGATTTGTAATTAGAAACTGGTGAGAGTTGGGGATTTTTTTTTAAAATAAGCTAGAATATCACATAAAAAGATGTGGAAGTATGATTATAGTTAATTTTTAAAGCAAATATTAAGTAAACACAGCAAAAAATCTATAAGTTATATAAATGCTGTAGAAAATAAGAATTTTTGTGTTGATATAAAATTGTATCAGTATTAGCATGCATAATGAAAATTAACCATGAAACCATAATAGGGTTTAAAATATGGATATGTTGTGATATTAGACCTATACGTGTACGAGTGGCATCACCTCTGTTGCACTTAACTATGACTATGTTAATTAGTTGATAGGGACGACGTCACTCATACGTTCAGGTATGACAAAAATTTCTATATTTTAATCTCCTTAGTAAGGTTAAACTAATTTCAAATCAATGCATGCACACATTATTTTTGAAAGAAATTTAATATTTTTACGGAGATGCTAAATGAAGTCTTGATTTTGTTATGAATCTACCACATTGTTATTTTATTATGATTTAACAATTTTCATGTGTTTAGGAAACCCATTCGTTGTTCCATGTGTGCGTACACAACTTCTTGCTGCCGAGCTTTTTCCGATCATGCCATTCAGGTCCACTCTGTGCCACCCAGAGTAAAACCTAAACCTTCACGCTGTCTCGATTTTACCGTGCACTGCTTGTGTGGATTTTACACATTGATGGGAGATGACATGGGTGAGTAGGATTTCTGGTGAATTTGTTTGTTATTCAATTAAGTCGAACAAAAAAGTTTTCTTAAATTACATTACTCAGTTACAATGTATTGCTCAATTTGATGAAGTGAATATTTTAAAAAAAAATTCTAATATTATTATAGGTTGTACATTTTTTTTAATGTTAAATTGACAGAGCTAAATAGGAAAGCTTGTATTATTGCTAACATAAAAAAAAAAAAAAATAATGAATTTTTAATCCTGCCAAGAAATAATAGATAAAAATCAGGCAAAGACTACCAGTGAACTTCAATATGTAACCTGATTACCTTTTTTTTGTTTCCAGCGAGGCATCTTTCAAAATGCATTAGAAGGTGGTGCTATTTTGAATACTTTGATGAACCCTTCAGTTCTGTTAGTGACCAGGATATTTGCTTTAAGAAACCTCTCGTCACCACTGATCAACAAGAACAAAGTAAAAAAACGACTGCTGATGAGCCAATGGAGGTGTCACAGCCATCAGAACATGCATCTGCATCTTCAGACAATGGTAAAATCTCCATCAAATAATGCAATTGTGTGTTGCATGGGGGTGGTTTACTATATTTAGGGGAACATTTTTGAAATTCCAGTTTTTGAAATTATTGGAACAACATTAATAATTCATTTATGTTATATAAATTGAGCCAATTTTCCTAAAATGTTCCTAAATTGACTCTGAATGTTCCATGTATTCTATATTTAAATGACAGCTACATTTCTACTTCACCTTTTTGTCAATTTACTTAAAAGTAGATGTACATGGCAACATTTAGATTTATAATATACATGCGTTTAATAAGAAAATGGATATTTTTTTTATTACTCCATAGATGACAAACACAACATGCTAAACATTCTTGGTCTAATGCGAGTTCCATCTTTAAAACGGAGCACAAGGAAATACGAAAGAACTAAGGCTAGCGACGTAAAGGAAAGTGATTCTGATGCATCAATGGAAAGTGCTTCTTGACATCTTAAATTATTGTAACCTTTTGTTTTGTAAAAAGAAAACAAGCTGAATTGGAATGGAATTTCAGTGACAGCAAATTAGAGGAACCCTTTAGTAAGTGTGCTTGCCTTTTGCATTCATATTTGCTTAGATTTGTATTTTTTTTTCTTTTAAAATATCAAGTATAAGTATTTCAAGATGCATTCTTATTAAATATGTTTAATCCTATATATATATATAGTTTGATTTAAATGACGTTTTGTGCTACATGTAAATGTGCATTAAATTTTGTATCATGAATATGAATATAATGCTGATTACTTTATGAGAGAAATTTCCAATTTCTCTATACCGCCATCCCCCAAACCAGACATTTCTGCTGCAAAATGCAAAAAAAAATGGCCACTTGGGTGGTTAAAGGAAGAGTCCCACTTTGTAACAAGTAATATTTAACTTGTACACACTAAATATGAATGTCTGTGACAATACTATTGCAGCAGTTTCCATATTGAAAGAAATCACGACTGCTAAATACATGTTAGGCGCTGTTTTTCCATAGATTTAAGCGGACACTAAAAGTTGGTGGCACCCTCTAGGACATGTATGTCTACGTGTTTCATGAGAGCTGATGCCTTTTATTCAGTAGAGGGTGCTACATACTGTTAGTAAAATGACTCATACATGTATTTGGGCATTACATTTTCAACCAAATCCATGTATTCAGGACATTTTACTTATTGATTGGTGAGCTCAAATTAAATTGCAATTTCCACATCTTTCCTAGTTTTTCATGCTCTTCATCCTACAACCACCTTCTTTCAAAGTGGGACTTTCCCTTTGATGAGTGATTACTATCCCACTTTTATTCAGTATTTTCTATTTCAATGCATAAATCGTTTATGGAATTATTTGTTGGCTCCAGTCATTTAGTGAGATGGTGAAAAGTTATAACATTTTATTCATTTTCTGAAACGATTGGTTGGAACATTATGTATGAATTTAAATCACTCAAACAGAAATTGATAGGACATCACTAAGTTTATCTTTATTTCTATTTACAAAGTAACCTTTTTATTTAAAATGAAATCACATTTAAGGTAAATGAGAAAAATATATGTGATGTCAAAAATTAACATTTAAGATATCTAAAAACTAATGTTGACTGGATTTTCATTAATTTTTGACATCTAGTATATTTTACAATATTGCATTGACAACCCAAAACCATATATACCCCATTGTTTCCCAAAACCCGGTAACCAAATTATTAACAGACAACAGAACCTTATTTTATAATTTATGTTAATGCAAATCTACAATTCCAAGATTAAAAAGGTTACCATTTTCTGCAGTGGCGTATCATACATATGGGCAGGCAGGACAATTGCCCCGGGGCCCTCATCAATCAAGGGGCCCCCCCAATGAAATACTCATACTAGATAAAATGGCAAAATAGCCACTTTTAGTGATTTTTTTTAACCCATTATTAATTGTTTTTGAGCAAAAAAGTCGCCTGCGGCGCCATTATATGTGATTTTTGTTTGCAATTATTTACAAAAACCTTAACATTTTAAACTGCAGCCCAAATTTTGACAATTTTTTGGGTCAGGGAACCCCATCCCTCACTTCCCCATGAAATGGATTTCTGCATGGAGCCCTAAGCGAGAGGTTGCCCCTGGGCCCCCAACAGTTATGCTACGCCACTGATTTTCTGATTAAGAAAAGTGTTGAAATCAACAAAACACACTCAAATAAGTTGAAAATTGAAGTTTCCCATTGAAATAAAAAATACTACAGTTAAACTTTGCTCTTGATTTTAACCGATTTCAGCAGTAAACCTGTAATGAATCGGGCTACAACCAGCAGTCCTACTTTTGAATTTCCGAAGCTGTACAAAACAAACTGCAGTTAATTTGCCTTCAAAAAATAAATAATCAAATAATCTTTTATTTTTGGAATGCACTTCAATGAAGTTTTACTGCAATTAATTTTTAATACCTCGGAAATTCAAATCAGACCGCAAAGTTTTTTTTGCATTTTTTGTGCAAAAAGAATTGCATCTGGAGCAAAGGTAACTAGTGTTTTTTTCTTCTGTGGCTTACAGGTTTTTAACCTAGATTAATTATTTTAATAATTTTATCATGATGGCTGCAAGCAATTTATACATGTATATGTTGTGCTTGTGCATAGCAATCTGGTCTAAAATCAAGATGGCAGAACTATTTCAATATTTAGATAAAAAAAAATTGAATGATGATTTATTGAATGAGTTTTGAAACTGTTAATACATTCAACTGTATTATCATCAACACATTTAATTGAAATCATTCTAACATCTTACAAGGAAAGAGCTTTTTTGGTGCCGGTTGCACCCTGTGACCGGTGTCACCATTGCACTGTTCTGAAATTGGTCAGCGAAACTCATGGCATGTCCAGAAGCCACCTAAGTCAAGTGCTCCCAATAGGGCAGAACACTATCATTGTTTGTTAAAATAACCCAATGGATAAAAGACTGCAGTTTTTTCGAATTTTCTGCAGTCTTAAACTGTAGGAAGAAAAAAAAGTTTTTCTGCAGTTTAAGACTGCAGAAAATTCGATACTGCAGTCTTTTTTTTTTCATTGGGGACTATTTAGAAATATTATCGACTTTAAATCAAATAAGCAAATCTGCCCTATACATAGGCAGTATTGGACTTAGGTGGCCTCTGGGCATGCCATGGGTTTTGTACACCAATTTCGACCTGAACCAAGTCAGGGGACCCAAAAGTGTCAGAAAAGTGTAAAGTGGACATTAGGTGCAGCCTAAGTTTCAGAAAGAAATCATTCAAATTGAAATGTCCCTCCTAAAATGAAACATGCATTCTCCTGAGCAGTACTGCTCCTGAGGAAATTTGTTGACTTCTATTGGGAGGGAGTAGGCAGGGGTTCATTTTCCCATTTGCTCCAGAGAGCCAATGCTCCCCAAAGTCCCCAAGGATCCAAATTTATTGGAACCTACTATAAGAACAGTGCACCATCCACCTTTATTTGTCGTTTTATGAGCATGCATGCACATTTAAAAAATATTAGTTAGGGAATCGAGGACCATACCTAATTTTGATAAGCTTGAAGGAAAATATTGGGTGCAGGACACGTTGAATTTCTTTGAAAGTTGGGGGATATGTTTCTCTCCTCCGATTCTGCCACCCCCCATCCCTGGGTGGAACAGGCCAAGCTTGAGAAGAATTTTTGGGATTTTATAGACCCCAAAGTTAAAATATAGGAGTATAAAAATAGGGTTTCATTTCTACCCCATCTGTTATTCCTAATCAATCCCTAAAACTGCTTGAATAAACAAATCCAATTTAAAGAATCGGAATAAGGTAGCTGCTGCAATGAGACTCCGTTCGATGACGTCACCACGCGTTTTTGGCAAAGAAGAAACTCGGTTTGTGTCGCCGTTTATTTATGTTGTAGAAAAAACTAATTGAATCGAGAATTTGACACTCAAGTTTTGTAATATGGTGACCAAGTCGTGCGTGCTTATAATGTTTATGTTAAAACAACCATTTCCAAAAGAACTTGTGATGCCTTGGGTCCAGAAAACAACAACAAGGACAACAACAGCAAAGTCCACGAAGAACTGGGAACTGAACCAGAGTTGCTCTTGTTTATTATTATCGAGTTGTCACTTTGGAAAGTCCCTCCTTTCACCGGAGAACTGTAATAGTCTGACGTTTGGACCGACTGGACAACTTCTGAAAACAACAACATGGTAATTTATTTTTAAAGTTTTAATTAAGTACGGTAAAAAGTCGATTAGGGCCTGGCTAGGGTTAAGGCTGTTCAAGTAGAGTGGCTAGCTCGAGCATGACATCGTCGGTTAGAGATTAGTTTAGTCTCAAATATTGTATTATTTACCATCCTGGACGAAATACTATTGAGAAGAAGGTCAGGATGTACAAGAATTCCCCACTAAATTAATTGTAACGAATTGAAAATGCTCAAAACTAAAAATGTGAGAAAAATTCAATTGTTAATGCTCTACAGGTTCAGAAATGATCCATGATTTCAGGCTAAATGATATACCGGTATATTTCTTTCATATTGCCGGCAGACTTGGGGGGAAGATGGGGGCTTTTCATAAAAGATGTCTTGCAAAAAATGTGCATTTTCTTCCCTTCTACAATTCATCACAAAATCGGAATTCCCCCCCCCCTCCCACCCCATGTTAGGTATATACCTAACATCACAAATCAACCGTGCCTCCATCATGAATTCACAAATGTTGGACGATTATTTTCTTAAATTTTTCTTCCTTTTATTTAATTTTTTAATTTTAGAATAATTTATACATGATGTATATATGTTGAGTCAAATTGCAGAATAAACGTTTATTAATGCTGCATTTACATGGGCACTGAAAGGCCGGTACATTAAAGTAAGTAGAGTACTTCATTCGTAAGCTATTCATTTTGAGATAGAGCAAGAGGGTTGTTAAAATAATGGTGCTGGCCAACCAATCTCAATCTCAACAGGTGTTGCAGAGAAGCAATTACGGTGTCTTTCGTATTCCCTAAACTCTCATGGAATAACATCAATGGCATCCAAAGTTCTACAATACTCCAGTGCCCTTCTTCATAATGTCCGACTTTAGAAATGTGGTCTATGGTCCACTTGATAATGCAAACAGTGGGTAGGTCTATCTTGTACAAACTAAATAAGAAGTGACCCGTCCTTACAAGTATTTCGTCCAAGGTACCATAGTGACAGGTGGCACATGCTCGTTCTCATCCTAACTTCAATAAATTTAGGCTGCCAGATTTTGTGGATAATATGGCATTTTTTCAGGCAAGCTAGTCTATACAGATTGCAAACATTAATTACCTTTATTTGGTTCTCCTTTGTCATTAAATCCAACCCTCATGATTGTAGTCATGGTAATTTCAAAAATCTTATTTGGATCTTTCCCCAAATAATTTTCGCTGATTACTGCTCGTCGCCTTCTGCCATATCCAATCTGTCCATTGCTGCATGGGATCTAGAAGGAAAAACGATATAATTATGACATTCAATATTCTATAATAGCTACTATATATATAGCCTAACTAATGCCCAAGTAAGGTATTTAAATACCTACATGTACTGATTGTGATTTGTTTCAAAATTTACATCAGTAAATTTTATATTTCTAAACAAAGTAAGCAGACTATACTTGTAGTCGTCCAACTTGCAAAACACAGAAAGAACGATTGAGGCAGGGGTTGGTAGGGAACCTAATTTTGTTATGTTTAAAGGGGTTGGGATTTCTTTCGTAACTGTTACCGGGTATAGGCTCTATAACGATATTTGGGATTCGTGAAAACAGTGCAAAAATTTCATTAAATTTGAAATTGTCACTAGTTGCTCTAGATTTACAACATTTATCTCTGCTATTCTTATGAATTTATAAGACCTTTAAATATAAAGAACTGACTAGATGGACTAAATGATATTTTAAAATGTATTGTATTTTTAAACAGTTCTTTTGAATACACGGAATGCAATTATGCATTAGTATACTACCCAAAGTAGTTCTACACAAATTCTGGCAAGGGTTAGTTTTATTTATAAACTACAATATTGTTTTTTTATTTCTGACTTGTTTTCAAACTTTTGCTATAAGAAACATGAAAACGATCCAAGTGGGAATAATTGGTCCAATTGTTGTGAAATACTGGTGATTTTTCAAAATTTATTTTAATGCCAAAGTTTTTAGTATAGGTTGTATACATGCAATTTAACTCCGCCAGTTATCAAAAAATCATACTTTTCATCCAAATTGAAGTCATAAAAAACCTATTTTTGGGCTTGAGCAATCTTGTAGACACACGTGTGTACACATGGTGTACACCATGTTGAACCATACCGTATTATGAAAGCTAATGTTAACAGTTAATGTTTAACAGTTGATTTTGCAAATTTATTTTGAAGTTTTCATTTTTTAGTAGGCTATAATTGAAGTCAAATGAAACCATTTCAATTTCCTATGTACAGTAGATATACCCTAAAATAATATAGCATTATCAGGCTTACCCCACGACATATTTGCAGGCACACGTTGACCGTTCCAATAAACAGTACGTAACTGCTATCCGGAAATTTAAATGCTCTGAACTTGGCCGATAGAAAATCGCCATCTTCCGTTTCAAAGTTTGTGAATAAATAAGGATCCACTGAGCATCTATAATTAAAAAAGTCGATTTCATTTAATTTGTTGAATTCCTTTTTCCCCACACGTCTATAGGCCTATAGAGCTGTGGTTCCTTCGACCCAGTTTGACCTACCCATTTTGCATAATAGCTTCCTCTTGATCAGGTGAATTGTCCGTTACCTTAATGTCTTTCACAAATAAACCATAGGTTTCTTCAGAAAAGAAAGTAAAAAAAAATAAAGCAATGCTTAAAAAATGCTACGAAAACTGGTTTTTTTACCTCTGTTTTGATTATGAGCAAGCCAATGTAACCGCAGACACGACTTATGTTAAACTCAAGCAAGAATGTGAGAAGGAGATGCATTTTTATTACGTTAACTTATATCACCTGAGCTGTTTTTGTCTAATGAAATGTCCATTATTAATGGTGTTCCTGGCTGGACATTCACTTGGGTATCGACGGGCAATTCATTCTGCCTTACGCTAACGTGGACCATGGGAGCCGGAACCTCCACAACAACTGTTGCAATTTTTTCTATTTCTCTGAAAATAATGCAGAACCATTCATTTTATTACTCTTTAATTGCAGGTTATAGTCACTGTAACAGTAACAATTAATGATCTGTGGGCAATTCCCACTCTATACGAACTGAAGGCCTGTTCGTTTAATGGGAACTATATTTTCTGTGATTAGCCTGTAAAGTATTTGTTTTTCTTTTTTCATTTAATGTATCCAATCGTATTAAAACTGGAATATAAATTTCAACCAGTAGACATAAGTAGCAGGTCACCTGGATGCAGAATAAAACTTTGAATTGGGTCATTCAATAACAAATCAACCAATAAAACGGACAAAAACGAACTTACCATTTTTGGTTTGTTTTTTTAATTGGTATCCCAGGTGAAAAGTTTCTGCATAAGTCTGCATACAATAAAGGCAAAAAAATAATTCTGCAGAAAACTCCCACGTTTTATGCATACTTATTTTCTGCATATATATTTCTGAAGAATAACACATATTTTTCTGTATACATTTTTCTGCATAAATACGTCTGCATAAAATTCTAATATTTTATGCATACTTATTTTCTGCATATACATCTGTGAAGACTAATACATATTTTACTGCATACATTTTTTCTACATAAATCCATCTGCAGAGAATTCCAATATTTTCTGCATAGTTAATTGCTGCATATACATCTCTCAAGAATAAGATATATTTTTCTGCATACATTTTATATGCATAATTATGTCTGCAGAAAATTGTCACGTTTTATGCATAAATATTTTCTGCATAACATTTTCAAAGAAAAAAACAATTTTCTGCATAAATACATCTGCAAAAAATTCCAATATTTTATGCATATATAAATCTCTGAAAACTAAGACATATTTTTCTGCATACATTTTTTATGCATAAATATGTCTGCAGAAAATTCCCACATTTGATGTATAAATATTTTCTGCATATGCATTCTTTAAAGGGACAGTCTCACTTTGAAACAAGTTAATTTCAAACAGTACACACTTACTAGATATGAATGGCTGTGCC
>JAQIXP010005443.1:0-10437 GCA_034700285.1 Proteroiulus fuscus
CTGTCGTTCTTCAGATGAGGTTGACTTATGAGGGGGTGAAATGCTCGAACTTTGTACATATTTGTAAATATTTTGAGTATGCCCATGGTCAATTTATCTCGAATTTTGACAATATGCCGTCAGATCGATTGAATGTCGTCAAGGGAACCCAATCCCAGGCTCTCGGGAAATTTACTCTTTTCCTCATATTAGATAATGCTAGAAAACTGTGATTCATACAACAGTGAAATATGAATTATTATCTGTGACGTCACGATACATACACCACAACAACTTACATCACCACCTACCATCATAGTAGGCCTACATTACATCATCAGTACATGATTATAGGAGATTCTCAGGATAGCCATAGAGAATTTATGGAGGGACTGTCTGGTCACATGGGTTTTTATCATTGGGCATTTCCAATGGCAACCAGGCACGTTGGATTTTGTAATAGCAATTAAAGGGATAAAACCCTATTTTTTTGTTTCCTAGAATGCAATATCCCATTTATTGTTATTATTCACGCTGATAAGGCTGCATGACGTCATAGTGCATGGACTGGCCACGTGGCAGGAACAGCTGCTTGGTACTGCGATTGCACGAGGACGCCATTTTGTTTCTACTTATTTGGGTTCAGTGACTAATCTCACTGATGAGTCGTTTGGGAATATGCAGGAGACGGGTATAAATGCGATTTAGAAGTCGAGAAACTATGGCTTAAGATCTGATTTATACATTAGAAAAATGCAGTGGAGCAGGTATGTTCAAAGAAAGGATGAACTGGGGGAATTCTTAGTGTAAGAGTTACTTTTGCATGGTTAATAGCTAGTCTAGGTAACTTGGCATTTGGTTGAATTCTTGAGTTCATTCTTTAATTGAACAGTGTATTGTGTGGTCTGATCGAGTTTTAAACTTGGAATATTCCCCGTTTAAAACTAAAGCGCCATCTGTGATGAATAGATTTCAGTTGGGTTAGTCCGTACTAAAATGGCCGCCCCCGTGTTATTTACCATAGACGTGTGGCGCCATCTATGATGAAGGGTACCCATGATGAATACTAAGTGACCAAAAATTGTGGTTTATTTTTGTAAAATGGTGTATTATGGGAGTATTCCTACTAATATTGATTTTGAGTTACATTACACAATTTATTGTTTAATTACCAACATAATGGCAACCTGATAGTTTTATATGCAAATCAGGCTTTTGTTTCAGATTAAGCAATTTTAATTCCTCAGTTCATTCATTGGTTGAACGTTCTATAGCAAGTTTAAACTAAGAATGTTTACACATGGATCCAAGTATACGTTAAAGATTGCTTCTGCCATTTTGGGATTATTCCCCCATGCATGGGAATTAAGGCTGGTCCCTAGCTGTTAGCCATAAGCCATCAGCCGTGGCTCGTTACATACAGATTATGAAACTACTCACGTCGTCAGTGTCAGTGTATTGGCAAAATGAAATTCAGTTCATATAACAGTAATGCGAATTTTAAAAATAATTTAGCTAAATGCCATTTTTCAAATGTTTACATCGGCTAGCAGCTGATGGCTGACATGTCTTTCAGCCAATTTTAAGTTGTTTTTTTTTCCATTTGCAAATCAATATATCAGAAATTTCAGAAATCTACATCGACTTGTTGCAAACAGTATTCGGCTGAAATTGGCATTTTTGAACCCGTAACATCGGCCGGCGGCTGATGGCTAAAAACTGAATCTTTCCAGCAGTTTCCAAAAAAAATATTTTAATACTATCAAGTATCCATTGCTCAATTCTATCTTCTGTCTTAAGAAAGCATAATTTTGACACTCAATCCTCTGCCGGCGGCTGATGGCTAATAAGGCCGGTGGCTGATGGCTAATGACAAACATCTGTCACAATCCCTAAGCATAATTTTTTTTTGAAGAAAAATTTTCACTCAAAGGCTATTTCTACTCGTTGGTTTTGATCACTGTTTGTCGGCTGATGGCTAGTGGCTAACCTCGTAAATCCTTCATAGCTATTGTGATTATTCTTCGTATTAGGCTTAGATGCCCAAAATAGCTTACGGTATTGGAATTGTATTTGTGATGCATGCTGCGAAAAGGCTATAAACTGATTAATGCTGCTATTTACATTAGGAAGAGTAATTTTCAGTTTCCCTGGAAAAAAAATATATGAATAAAAATGGCCGGTTTTTACGAGGAATTTTTCCTAATAAAATTAATTAGTACAGTTGCGTACATTTATGAGTAGGCCTATTTTTGTTTTGTTGGGAAAAGCGCATCATTTTCGTTATATTTTTGCATTCTAGTTTGAAGCGTCAAGGGTCGACATTGACACCGCCGCCTGGGGGCGAATTGTAGCATAAGAGTAATGGACGTAATTTTTCCAGGGAATGAGCCTCAAATTGTTGCTTTTTAGGAATGTCTTTTTCCATCGATTAATTGATTGTTGTTGCTTGCAAAACTAAATTAACTTGAGCATTGTAACAGGAATAGCCTTGCTACATGAAGGAAATGAGATTGGGAATTTGTGATAAAAGATTACGAGGAAGGCATGTTTCAACACTCTTGAAACCAGCATATTTGACCACTAGACTGACCATGTAGCACATTCTCGAATAACTGTCATGACAGACTGGGGGAGTCCATAAATTCAAACTGAAAACTGATGATTAGGTTTGAAAATTTCAAAACATATAGTAAAAGTACTGCAGTGTATAGTCGAAACTAGAAATGATAGGCGTGCTTCAGCGCCATCTATTGAGAGCATTTGTAAGCAATTCAGCCAAATAAGTGAGGCCAAGGTCAGTATAGACACCTATTATAAGGCGTATGACCGACATTCGACTTGGACCACGGCCACTTCCGGCTTGCCATAGGTCCTACCATTTTGGATTTTTCGCGTTGCACCTGGGTCTAGGGAAAAAAATTCGTTTTGCACTCACTAAGATGGAATATAGGTTGGGACATGGTTTTTTGTGTTCTATGGAATCTATCCTATACGAATATCATTTCACCTGTTGTAAATGGCCGGCGGCTGATGGCTAATGGCTTGCAACCTTCTCCAATTGCTATCTTTACATATTTGCTGATATGATTTAGCTTTTAAATTTCAAATTTCCTTGGTTTACATATTGTGAAAGGCTTATATAGGAATAAGAATATTTAAAAAAAAAATGAAAACCGTAATAGGAATGGAGTGCATTAGTTGGGAAAAGTCAGGGAATGAGAATCTAAATTTTCACCACTGTAATTGATTTACATGTCTCATTATTTATTATAATTTAGTCTGGTTTTCAGTATAGGCCTACTCGTTCATTTGCATGCTGGGCAGAATTGAATTCTATGATAATTAGTTGTTTAGCATTATAATATGGACCCCAAATAAATAGCAGAACAGCAAATAGGATTTATCATTAGACTAATTCCATTGATTGTTACACGATAACAATCGCTCCCATTTTAGTTTTAGGCCTATAATAATGCATTGTTTTGAAACTGTTCCGCGATACAGACCAATTCGATTTAAGTTTTCTTTCTTGAGCCACCATTTGCATTAGGCCTACCCAGAATGCCATTGTCCCACAATGCATCAGTCAATGATATTAGTACTGAATTACACAAGCAAGCCTCGTGCTCAAGTGATTCTAAAGAAATTTAAATGTTATAGATCATGATCAAAATGTCCATGGGAATGGGGTATTAGTTAAATTTAGATTAGATGAGACCTATTAATCAAGATTATATAACATTGTATAGTAGCCAATCTTGATTGAAGTTTTTTGATCATGATCAAAATGTCCTTTGGAATTGGGTTTAACATAGTTTAAATTAGATGAGTTTTAATTGTATATAGTAGCCAATCATAATTGAAGTTCTTTGATCATGATCAAAATTCCTTGTGAATTTTGATTAGTTTAAATCCTAGTTTAAATTAGATGAAACCTATATAGTAATCAATTGGTTGAAGTTCTTTGATCATGATCAAGATTCCATGTGAATGGTATTAGTTTAGATGAGTCCTATATTGATCAAGATTTTATAACATTGTGTAGTAGCCAGTCATTATTGAAGTTCTTAGACAATGATCAAAATGTGAATGGGTTATTAGTTTAGATGAGTCCTATTAATCAAGATTTTATAACATTGTTTAGTAGCCAATCATGATTGAAGATCTTAGATCATGATCAAAATGTCCACGTGAATTACGTATCGCTCCTCGTTTGTGCTCAACGCTGTGCTAATAAACCATCGCGTATATAAAATAGTTACAGCATTCTGGTTTAAATAATTAATGATGCAACTGTGAAATATTGCATGTTATGGCATTGTGTGCGTGCCGTGTAATTCGCACTTCCTCAACAGGTAGCTCTGCCGTATATAACGGCCCGGCATCAACAGGCTTCCGTCATTATTTGAGTGCATTTTAAAGTGCATGGAAAAGGTGGCGCTGGATTTTATTGACTTGTATTTTTTCCCTATGAAGTCTTGAATGAAACGCCAAACATAAAGTTCGCTCAAACATTCCCTTTTTGACAGAAATGCGTCGTAAAGACCTTTTGTCTGATCCCAGGAATACCCGAATCGTAAAATCTCAGAAGTTTTAGCGCCATCTGTTGGTAATGGGATAAAGTGACATCATTGGAATGATGTGATTTCGGTTTCAGTTTTCTTTTAGATGCAATAATGAATAGGAAATAATATATATAATTTATGTAGAAATATATACATAAAAAATTATTCCAATTTTTATAAGGTTAATTTCAAAATGGCGGAAATTTTGTGAGATTTCTGAGTGGTGCACACGTGATGGCTGTTTTGGCTGTAAAAATGGGTACCATTGTGGGTCAATATTTTTTCTTGAAATTATGGTATTTATCGCCAGTTAAAATCTTCGGTCTTTTTATACAAAAAGTAGTGGCGCCATCTACTGATTAAATTGATTACTACCATTCGATTTTGACGGCCATCTTAGGAATCAACACACAAAACTATTCCGTAGAAAAGCAGCCAAGGCATACATAAACATGTTGAATGGTTCGATTTACAGAAGTAACTATAGAGGGCGCAAGTCATTTTTGGGATAATTTGGTAAAATGGCACCTTGCATTTCATGATTTTTGAATTATGGTATTTCCCTCTCAACTATTGGTTATAACAAATATGATTTATTTTGGTAGTTAGGCCTTTTTATAAGTTGCATATCCAATAGTACAAACATATGTCGAGGATGGCTTGTAACTGGTGACCATTGGCTCTTAGCAAGTCAACCATGACCGGCCATTTGGTAGCTGTTACCAAACTTAAATGTGAAGGTTTTACTTTGTAATAGTTCATAATAAACACATAGGAAGAGACAATTAACATAAATTTGATGTTATTGTAAGTGCATTGGCCTCCCTATGACGTCTGCTTTGAGGCTGCATGAGTACAAGCAATGAAAACCTTATTTAAACCAAAATTACTTGTTTTAACTATTGACAGCATTTTCAGATGCTGACAATTACTTATTATATATTTTATTCAGACTGTTACATGGTGACTACATACTAACCTGGAAATCTCAGGAAATTTTATATTCACCCTGGAAAAGCTGAAAAACTCAGGGAATTTTGAATTAAAACCTGGAATTTTTCAATATCATCATTTATATTTTTAATTTTTTTAAACATTATCCTGAAAATCAGCACAAAAAATGATTTGCCTAATTGGCTGCTGCATAATTCAAAAATGATATCTTGGCTCTTCAATGGAAACCAAATGATTAGCTTTGAAATTTGTGCTTTTTCATTTTTCTCATTTTTGCAACATCCAAGATAAGTGGTTTTGAACCTGGAAAAATGTGAAAATGACACTGGAAAACCTAGAAAACTCAGGGAATTTTATTTACAGAAATTTGTAAGTCACCATGTGTTAATAATATTCGAGCAACTCCAAATCTATAGCTTGAGTTTTTCTTCAAAAACAAAATGGCTTTGACAGAAACGAATTAATTGGAATTTTGGAAAGTAATGCTGGTGTGCCCTTTGCTGAAGGATGCCAAATTGATCAGGTTCCACATCAAACATTAAGCTTTTGGTAGACATAAAACATGGCAAAAAAATAGCGTAAGATTATTATTATTGTTATTATTATTGGACCATTTTCAGTGGCTGCCACAATGACGTAGATTGAGTTAGGCCTATGTGGTATTAATATCCCGTGTGTAGGTGGTAGCAGTGGCAAATCGACAACAAGATTAACATCATTAATTGGCCTCGACTCCTCGCTAGGTGGAGCCACGATAACGCGTTGGAATCCCAAAACCAGTGCCGAATTTTGCTGGAAGGTGGCGCGCCGTTTTCATTTAAATGACATTTAAAAAGCGGCAAATTTCCTTTAGAAAGCAGCTCACCTAGTGGCAAAAGCAAGCAAACCCTTGTAGGAAAAATCTCCCACCAGGTGCCGACACTTGCCAATTCATTCGTAAACCAGATTCCAGGGGGCGCCATTTGTTACCACCTGCAGTAAATACTATAGCCTCAAGTTTTAGGGTTTTGAATTAAGCCAATAGGCTTGTACCTCGTACTGCATGTTGCGCCACCTGGTGGGAATTATTCGTTATTCCAATTTGTTCTTAAAGCTGTCACCAGGTTTTCGACTGCTCTGCCACCTATAGGACAAGCTAAGCCCTATTGGTTTTGCTGCATTCATTCAAGTGAATCTGTTTATATTCGGGAGGCTGAAGTGAATATCACAGTAATAAAGTATAACCTGAAGTGCGTATATTTTGTGGGCTTCCAGAAAGTGGAAGTGCATATAAATGGAGCTATGTATAAATTGGATTGGATAAATGTAGATTTATACTCATATGTAATGTTACTGGTCCTAATATGCATGAAATGCATATAACTGAATCACCTTCTAAAGGGAGTAACGTATAATCTGAATTAGACATGATTTTATTTGAATATGACATTGCATCAACTGGAATTAAATATAAACCAAAAGTTGTTTTAAAACCACGGGTCTAGCTTCTTTAATCTTAATTAAAATTAAAATCCGATTTTATGTATAATCGAAATTACATACAAATTTAAATAGGTATAACTCATACTCACTTCACGAATTGATTGTTCTGTTCTTAGCTATTTTCAGTTATATGTATTTCAGGTTATGCCCAGTTCTGGAAACTTGCAATAGCCATTATGGGCTGTCAAGGACCTTATTCCCATAGCAGTTATGCACAGATCAGGTTATATGTATTTCCGATCTTGATTTTTAAAATGTTAATCAGTTTATACGCACTTCTGGCTGTTCTGTACATTTTACGAGTATTTTACGGGAAACAAACTTTTTTGAAAAGTCTTGATGTTATGTAATTTATGAACGATCCTCTGTTAAAGTTTAGTTTAAAAGTTAACAAAAATGCATTGACTAGCATACAGTTTGCTAATTCTCTCCAAAATGTGCTTCCTGATTCCCATTCGACTACAGAATTTATTTTTATGCATTATTTTCATGGCAAATTTTTTACAAGCTTTTTAAAGCAGAAGGTTACGGCGCTCTCATGTCAGTTGCAACGAATTACAGCCCATAAATTCTCACTAAAGGCAATTAATGTGCATTTTATAGATATTCAAACATATTTTTTTGTGGTCGGTTATGTTTGATAAAAGTATATCGTGACGTCATTCGCCTACGCAATATCTCATTTTCATATTTTGGGCCCCCTGGCGACGACAAGAAAAAGTGGAATTAAATTAGGCTTGGGTTAGGGCCTAATATTATGATGTGATGCATTAATTCTTGAATATTTATGTGGAAAATACACGCATTATGAATTATGCAAGGAAAATTATAGGGACATTTAGGGGGTGGCTTGTCTTTGTGTAGTTGTTTTTTACGATATTTTTTATTGAAAATTGTATTTGTAATCATTGAATTGTTGTGTGCGAATTTGCAAAACTTTTTTTTTTTTGCAAAATTTCGTGCATGCTAGTAATTATGTTGCCATGTTATTGACTTTTTGCCAACATTGTATTTAGCAGAAACATGGGGAGATTTGTTCATTAGGCCCCCTCGTAACAAACATGTCTAGGCTTGAATTTCCATAGAAACTTGTATTGGTTGAACCATTATGGGCATTAAGGATTTTTGCTAGAGCGTTATAGTCTTCTAATTATTTGTTTCGGGCTTGGAGTTAAGTTGCTGCTGTAACGAGCCTTGCTTTTGCCAAATTAATATCGGCTGAAAAACCATTAATTAGGATCACATTTTAGCAACCCAATTTGCATTGTTTTCGCCGTGTTTTTTTGTTGTAATGAAAGATGGATGAGAATGTTTTACAAGCTTTACTTGTAAGGGATAGACACATTGTTCAACTAAAGAACGTACTGGAAAATTCGAATGGATTAATCAGAAAATTATCTGTGTTGCAATGACTATGCATGTTAAGTTAGTGATTGGTTACGTGTTAGTTCACTGTTAAGTTGAACAGGGAATAGGCCCCAACATAGTAAATAACCCGTGATGCTACTAGTATTAAGCCATGAAATGTTAGTTAGGGGCAGGGCTATAGGGGTTAGGCATTTGATTGGTTATGTAATAGTTCACTCTTAAGTTGAATAGGGTATAGTCTTACACAGGGGTGAGGGTAAGGCTGGAGTTGTTTGGTTACAAAGTGTGGTTCACTCTTTAGTTGAAAGGGTGTAGTCCTGGACAGGGTGAGGGCTGAGGTTGTTTGGTTTCCAATGTGGTTCAGTGTTTAGTTGAACAGGGTATAGTCCTACACAAGAGACGGGCTGGGGTTGTTTGATTACCAATTGTAGGTAGTTCACTCTAAAGTTGAACAGATTATAGTCCTACAGGGAGAATGTTGGGGTTGTTTGATTACCAATTGTGGTTCATTCTTTAATTGAACGGATTATAGTCCTACTCATGGGGAGGATTAGGGTTGTTTGCTTACAAGTGTGGTTCAATCTTTAGTTGAACAGGTTATAGTCCTACACATGGGGAGGGTTAAGGTTGTTTGCTTACAAGTGTGGTTCAATCATTAGTTGAACAGGGTATAACCCTAAACAAGAAGAGGGCTGGGATTGTTTATTTACCAAGCGTGATTGGTTACTTATTGGTTCACTCTTTAGTTGAACAGGTTATTGTCCTCAACGTGGATGAATGAGTGGAGAGAAAATAACACGTGATATTACCAGGAAAACACCTGGTGGTTAGAGAGGAACAACAAGGAAGGATGTATTGTCACATTCGTGTTTTCATTTTTGTCTTATCAGTTTCGTCTTATCAGTATGCCTTGCATATTTATGATGTTGGTTTCCATTACAAACACAAGGGATATAAACATTTAAATCTAGGTGAATCTATGTAAAATCTAGTTGAATCTTGAGCAAATCTTAAGGATTTGATGAATCTTATAGGCTATGTATATCTGGGTGAATCCTTAGTAAATCTCCTTGATAGCCAGACTTGAAGAAATCAAGTTTTTATTGAAAGTTTAAATGCATCAGTACCTGGAAATCTTGAAGTAAATCTTTTATGTTAATATAGAACAGTCTGACATTATACAATAATCTTTAAATCTTTTAGCCTATGGCTGGCTGAATCTTGAGTTAATTTATCAGTTATGTAAATTTTTGGGAATTTCTGGGAATCTGGATGAATCTTTAGTGAATCTATAATAGAAATCTTGTCAATATTTTTTTGATCATGTTTTGAAACATGAACAACAGTTACTTAAGGTTTAACCCTAACCCAGATGATCGCATCCAGTCCAATGATTTCACCAAATATGCTCATGCTTAGAATATTTCAGAAATATTTTTGTAAATCTTACAACAAACCCCTTTAGATACCAGCTTATTTGCATAACTTTGATAAGAGCTACTTTGCATTCCACTCTGTTTGCAAATCTTCCATTTCCTGCAGCCCCTGAACAACATGGTTTCCAGCATTTTCTCTTTTCTTAATGTCTCTGAGAATATTATAAGATCTTCAATCATTTCTCCAACTCATTGAAGCAGTTGATTGAGAAATGCATCGTTGATGATAACAATGGAAGTCTTAGATCTAAGAACAAGACGTTTGCACCTGTATAGACTCACACACTGAAAACTAGTCAGAAATGGATTCTTCAGTTTAGTAGAAATGGCAGAAGAGTAATCAAGCACAACATTAATAAGAAAGGGTGCATGATGTCCTATCATTGAGGGTATCATTGGTCAGTTTGGTAACAGTTACTACAAGCTCCGATGAACAGGAGCTCATTCTGTACCCTGGGATGGCTTGTACAAATTTTGGCTGAGGTCACGTGAATCGTTTAGGAGTTATTGTAGGGACATGGGACACACGGACTGAATGACCTTGTCTGACCTTCCCATATGGAAAAGATATGAATTTTAAAATGCATTTCAAAATTTAAAATGCATTTCAAAATGCATTTTCAAAATGAAATGCATTTCAAAATGCATTT
>JAQIXP010005444.1:0-10437 GCA_034700285.1 Proteroiulus fuscus
TCTCGAAGGGAAGATTTAAGCATGGGTTTGTTTGAAAGGTTTACTTTGCCTTGTAATTTAAATTTAGTTTCTGGTATCTTTAAGCCTAATACTAACGCTTGAGGTAGGCATGTTCACTCTAATCCTCTAAAGAAAATTCATGCTAAAACAGATGCTAATTATCGGTCCTTTTTCTTACGTTCTATAAGACAAAGGAATAATTTTCTTAAGGATAGTCAAAAGTTGTTACAAATTCAATTTAACGATGATGTTTAAGTCAACACTTTATGACGTTGGAGTATTTTCCTAAATGTGGGATAACCCCTCTACCTAATGGCATCATTATACGCTGATCGTAGGGTACTGAGTTGAAATTGAAATTGAAATAAACCTATGCTGGCACTCTTAACTCCGGGTATCTTAGTTTTGCTTGTAAGACGGACAATGCTTACGTTTTTATTAAGAAACTCTAACTCAGAAAAGGTCATTTTTTTCCTGGGGGTTAGGTCGAGTTTTTGCTCCAAGGGAGGACAAGGTCCAGTTGTAGCTTTCGGGGGAGACAAGGTCCAGTTGCAGCCCTCGGGGGAGACAAGGTCCAGTTGCAGCCCTCGGGGGAGACGAGGTCTAGTTGCAGCCCTCGGGGGAGACGAGGTCCAGTTGCAGCCCTTGGGGGAGACAAGGTCCAGTTGCAGCCCTCGGGGAAAAAAAGGTCCAGTTGAAGTCTCGGGGACACCCTCCAGTTTTGGCCCACAGGTAGGGGACAAGGTTCAGTTTTGGCTGTAGACAAGGATTAGTTTTGGTCCCTGGAGGACATTATCTTGCATGAAGTGATACATGCATTCTTATATGCTAAAGTGATTGTAATAGTAAACAGAATGTCAACTTATTTTAGAAAATTATGACAATTATTGTTTTACCTAATGTTTATGACTTAAAACTTTAGTTTTTTTAGTACTTTGGTGCCCATGGTCCAGAGTTTAAGACTCAACCAAATCTAGTCAATAATGAATCTAGCCACCATGTGACTAGGTTCTTTGTTTCTTAGTCCTTAAATTCTCTTATTAGGGGAAATAATTTATATGCATACTTTATGAATTTTTAGATAAAAATATTGTTATCAAGCTAATGCTGTATACTAGATAGCAGTATAAAATGCAGTCATTTTGCAACCTCTTAAAACCCTCACTTTAAAAAACTTATAAGGCTCAGGGTTCACAAATTCTTGTGCAGTGGGCCCTATTGACATCACAGGAACGGACAATTTCTATGTTTATTGGTCTGCCAATATTGCCAGAATCCAGGGCCTAAAGACCGGTGGTTTACGAAGCATCAAATGCATTGCAATGGCTAATTTCTTAGTCTCACTGGACCAGGGTAATGAGGATCAGTTATAACCCCAGAAGTGAAAACCAGTTTTGCCCTAGGGGGTGACAAGTTTTGGACACGGAAGTGAAAATTAGTTTTAGCCCTAGGAATGAGGACTAGTTTTGACCCTGGGGGTGAAGACCAGTTACCCCAATTATGAAGCAGTGAAATGTATACAAGTATTCAGATTTCAATGTAATCGTTGTCATACCACGAAAAGAGGGCAATAATCTACCCTCCAGGACCTTGCAACCAACCTGTGAAAGAGGAAGGAAGGAACTGTGGAGGAACATTCCAGTGTGTTTCACCACAGTCTGTTGTGGATGAAGGTAAGAAACTATGCTGGTGCTCTTAGCCTAGATGTGGTTTTGTTTGTAAAACTAACAATGTATACCTTATCTAGATATACCACCATCCACATCTGGCAATGAGGTAAGTGTCTTATTAGTAATATTTATGTAAATTATGAATTAATATTATAAATTATGATTCTCCCTTATCATAACTTTTTTTTCATTAAATGATGCAAACAAACAACAAGGTCCAGAATATCATTGCTAAAGTATTAGATGAGTTTGAACATAGGTAAATGTTTAAATTGTAAATCTTAAATAAGTATTTTATCATATTAAATATTTGTGTGCTAAATATCAAATTTTTATCTAGCTAGTTAACCCAAGAAGAATTAAGTTTTAATGGCACAACCTGGGCTTGTTAAAGAGGTTCCGCCAACTACCAGAGGGAATTTAATATCCAAGTACTGGCAGTACTATTGGGCCTTACAAGTTTGTGGAAAACTGTCAGACTGTGAAATGCTGTGTCCTGATACATTGAGTTGCCCAAAACAAGGTGGCACAAAGACACTGATAACCCATTTCACAGAAAAGCAATTTAAAGGAAAAAGGGTAAAGCAATGAGCATGGGATAATGCATTTATAAAATTTCATCAAGTGGGGGTTTTTTGTAGTATACAAACAAGGCTGCCAGAGTTAAAATGCAATGTAATGGAATTTTGTGGGGGTTTCACATGCTGCATATTTCATTATTCAGCTGCTAACAAAAACACAGCAAAGCAAAAAAACTTCCTTTCTTCACTGCTTGTTTCTTTGCTAAGGTGCTTCTTCTGCAAGAAAACGTGTGTAAGCAGAGCTAGCAACATTTATGTCCACTAGTTAATTACAATTAATCTTCTAGAAATGACCCGGGTGATCTTTTCTTTTTTTGCCTTCAGAGGTGGTGGGCATAATTTGGAGATGGGCGTTTATTTGTAATTTCAAAGAATTCAGCTAAGCGTTTATTTATAAATTCAAAGAATTCAGCTGGGCGTTTATTTTAAATTTAAAGAATATCACATTATTTTACCCTACTTTTGTTTAATAGTGTTGCCGTCAAGATCCTGAAGAGCGATTGTAGGCCTAATTTGAAATAAGCTTGTGTTTGCCTGTATGCGCGCACGCGCACATGTGCATAATGTGCGCATGTGTGGGGTTTTTTTTTGAAATTGAGAAAAAAAGGAATATTTTATGGTCAGTTCAGATTTATGGCTTGGAAGACGTGGACGTTATGTCCCAATTGTAATGTGTTTCAAAGTATAAATTTACGCGAGTTTAGAGTTTATATGTAATTTATACGTGTATTCTTCAAATTAAAATGTTTAAATTTGAAAATTGTCGTGAAATTCGGTTTGAAAAGTATTAAGATACAGTCCTCTTCGACAAGATTAAACCTGCCAGGAATAACGAAATTAACATGGTCAGTCGAGCTGGATGGACAAGTCCGAGGAAAATATAAACTTTTGTAAGTTTTTATTTGACATTTGGAAAAATTCGGAATTTGAACTCGAGCTAAACAAATTTGAATACGAACTGAACCGAAATTTTGAAATTTGGAATGTTTACTCAAGTATGATTAAATTTGTGCCTTTTTTTGCGTTATGAGTTGTGGACTTCAGGATCGTGATTGACTCTCGCGTGTGATTTAAGAAGAAAATGTCTGCGAGTTCCACGGAGTACCACGCCTTAGCAAGAATGAACGTTAGTTCAACGGGCGTGATGAACTCCGGGAATAATGAATTATCAACAAAAGTGGAGCCTTTCTTAGCTGGAAACAAGAAGGATGACCTTGATCCGACTGGAATTTAAGTACCAAAATCAATAAAATCCTAATTTGTTGTAATCATTAAAATGAATCTGATTATAAGAAGTATATACTAAAAGACAAATTCTACAAAAATCCAATGCAATAAAACTGCACATATTTTAAAATGCTTAAAGGGAAAGTACCACTTTAGGTAAAATTATTTTTAAAAGAACAAGCACAAAAAGTTGATATAAGAATGCAAAATTAAAAATTTTGGCAAAATTACCTATAACGAATTAAATGCAATTGTTGAGCGCAAATTGGTGCAAAATGCATTACAGAGCTGGCAGCCATTTTATACGGCACGCATAGGGTGCTGATCTCTGGCGGGAATGTGAGACCTATGGCCACCATGTTGGAAATCTCATTTTGCATTTACAGTGTGTTAGCTATGAATAATTTTGCTTCTTACCTTTTTATTATTTTGATAATAAATAATAATTAAAATCAAATTAGGCCTATTCATCGTCATGTTACAAAGAGCAAGTTGTATACATTGTTAAATAATGCATTTTGCGATGTAGTGTGGATGCACATTTATATAAAAGAATTTTGTAAATGTCTGTTGTACGACTTTGTTACATAACGTCATAAGTAAATTGTTATTTGATCATACAATATAGAGATTATATAACAAGAAATGTGCATGTGTTGTATAACATCATGTTATACAACAAGTTGTATAACTTTGTTATATGTAATGATGTTATATAACCTTATGTTATATTACTTTGGTACATAAAATTACGTTATATAACGTTATGTTACAAAACTTTTTATATAACAAGTTATATAACATGTTACAAAACTTTGTTATATAACATCATGCTATTTTACTGTTTTATAAATAAAATGATGTTATATAACATGTTATACAAGTTGTATAACTGATATTTAACACGTTATGTGATGTAGTGTGGATGCACCTTTATATAACAAATTGGTTATACGTCTGTTGTAGAACTTGTTATATAACGTCATAAATTATGTAACATATTCTTGGATGATACAATATGGTTGGGACTGAAACTCATGTTTAATCCTGCTTCAATATATATATAATGCCTATAGCATTGAAATTAATTGAAGCCAGAAATGCAAGTTTAAGTGCTTAAGTTTACGCGCCTCGCTCACAGATGGCGATGTCAAACATCTAGCAATAATATTTCAAAATTTGCTCGCCAGTAGTCACATCACCAATATGGAGCCCTCCATTAATTTTAGCAAATTGAGGATTACTGACTAACGGTACATTTTCTGTGCATTTCTATTTCAAATTGTCATATTGTCATATTAACTTTGTAAGTTTTTTCATTTCAAAGTATCTTATCATGAAGTGGTACTTTCCCTTTAAGAAAGCCTGTCAGTTAGGATAATACTTTGCATATTCAGTTAATTTTAAATGGAAAGCCAGGCTTTTTGGCAAGTAAGTTTTAAATAAAAGAACAGAATGCGTTAATATATAAGAAAGTTAATTTGATGCAAGCTTGCTTTTAAGAAAAGATACAATAATAAAGACCAAGATTTCATTAAAAAATACTGATCAACAATAATTGCATTAATTTTCATCCCCAAAAGCATAACCTTGCTAACTACAACTCTACCAAAAATTATCAGATCTTTTCAAAAAGTTTATAATTACATTTTACATTGTAAAAATTACATCTTTTTTTGGTCTAATGAAAAGTGATGAATTGAAGGATTCCAATGATGAACCCTTTTCTCATCACTAGCAGTTAGAAATTATATATTAAATTATTGGTGTTTAGAAATTAAATAATAAACACAACCATGTTGTCCTATCTGCCTGGTTTCCAAGCCTTAGTCATCAGAGTTGACACCTAAGGTTGGCCTTTTCAGAAGGCCCGTACTTCTCAGACAGACAGGACACACAGTGTTGGTTTTGACACCAAGACTTTTAGTCTTCATATAAATTTAGATATTTTATGATTCAGATAAAGTTAAGATCAAACAATATAGTTCTTCTCATATTTTACATAAAAAAGATGTAAATTATAACAATGCTGTTATTTTTACAAGTGCTCATTTAGCTATAATACCCTGCATTTAAAAATCCCTTAATTGTCATGAAGTCTGACTTTTCATTAAGTTCTGTTAAAAACAATGTTAATAGACTGAAATTTGGTGATAGGAAATGTGCTAAATGTTTTAAATTAATTAAGTAATTTAAGAAATAAAAGGCTGAAAAATGAAAATTCGTCAGTTTGACTGATGAATTTTGCAGGAAGGCAAAATAAATTACAGTGTAAAGTAGCACATCTGCACATCCATTGGTTTGCCCATTAAAAAAAGTGCAACCAAAGAAAAAAATGAACTAAAATTGTCACATTCGTCCATTGTATTTCAATATATGATTAGGTTCGATGATATCTAATGAGGCTTATTCTTTCCATTAAAATTTGAAGAAGTGACCATTCTCGTACAGCTACCATGACGTTGACCTGCAGAAAATGCCACAAGAATTAACCCTTTCTTTCTGCTCATTGTTAAACGGTCCTTTTAATCAAAGTTTGCCTCTGTGACCCATTGCAAATGCACCAAACTTTCTTGTTGGCAGTTCTTTTACTTTTCTTAAACTTTTAATTCAGAAACTTATGGACTTATGAGATGGTCAATATTTTAGGTTATCAACAGTTTAGTTTGTTTGTGAATAAATGTGCAGTATTTTGTTAATTGTTCAGCTTGTTGAACAAAAATATTTAAGCAGAAAAATAAAACTGAAAGTTGTGTTGGTATAGTTGTGTGACTGGATCAAGTTAGTTAAAGTTAATATTGGTATTGTGTAGCACTAACTATATGAAAACTGCTGATATTACAACAGCTCAACTAAGAGTCAGAATAAATTTTACATATACATGTACGTACTAGCCTCATTATAGTCCTGAAGCTTTGTAGTAAATTAACAATATTTGTTACATGCTGTCATTGCAGAGATTTGTTTAAATTTAAGCAGAAAGGTGGTATTTCTATACTTGGTAGACACTAGAGAAAAAACCCCAGGTAAAAACATCAAGTAATTGGGCAGGGGTACTGGAAGTAGGAGGAAGATGACATGGCTTTCCCCGATATTTAGACCCATTTGGCAGACTTAGCCACCCTATCAACAACTTCATAAAAATATGAAAACTTTCAATAAACTCTTCGTCGTACTCTTTGCCGTCGGCCCCACTGCTACCATTACATCAATATAATGCTAGGCAGTGAAAAAATTAAGTTTAATAATGTTTTTATCAAATTCAGCAACAGTTTTATGGTGAAATTAAGGCATGCAATATTTTAAGTTAATTACTAAAATGCAATCTGTTTAATAGAAAAAAGCACTTGAAAAAAGGTCAATAGATTACTAGAAATACCAGATGACCAATTCAATTTAGCTAATTTTAGTTAACAAATTCCTGACCTTTACCAATCTACAAATTAACTGTCTAACTTATCTTGCTGAAAAGAGGCATTTTCCTGACTTTCATTTACCATTAGCATTCAAAATAATAAATAAATAATGTCCCCATTTTTGCAAGAATTCAAGGATGGTTAAATGTTTAAATATGCATTTTTAGGTATGTAATAGGTTTTTTTTGCATTGGCTTGTTTGTTATAGCAAAATAAGATCCGTCATCAAATTTCATCTTGAAAATAGCTTTTCCATCTCTAAGTGTAATCCGAGAATCAGAAGGCTAAAGGCATCATCCCAAACCTATGATAATTATGTTTTACTCAAATGTCTTGGAAAAGGCCTCAGATTTTGTGAAGTGCTTGCACTGTGGAGCTGTGTTTAGTCACAAAAAAGTTGATCCACAAGTATACTTAATAAAACACAGAAAAGACCATGAAAGAATGCAATGCAATCAGCTAGATACCTTACATTTCTCATAGTTATAGCTATACAATATAATGTTTAATTGCAGAAGTAAACATTTTAAAATATTAAATAGCATGGGGTTGGGTTTCAAATCGTGTTAGGTATCATTCTGCTTAACAATGATATTAGAATGTTAATATTTAATTATTATCAGCTTATTTCTTTACCCAGCATTAAATTTAGAAAACAACTATCCATCTGCTAGAATGCTCATGAACACAAGTGCTTGTTTGCTTGTTCAGCAAAACACAATAGGACAAAAAGCAAAGCAGATGTGCTGGATTCTCAACTAGCAAAGATGTTTGCAAAGATGTTAGCAAAGAATCAAGAGTCAAAACAGTGCTAGCCTAAATAGAAGAATCTGCTGAATGGTTGTATGCTTTGGTTCAGCAACCAATTCAGTAAACACCTGAATAGTGCTAAGCATCTGCTAGAATGCTTATGGTCTCAAATGAACACTAGTGCTTGTCTGCTTGTTCAGCAAATCTTCTTCAAAACAAAAATGGTGGTAAGCAAAGACGATGCATGGTTTCTTATTTAGCAAAAACGTTAGCAAAAACTAGTGCAACCACAGGAAAATTTTTAAGCAGCGCTGAAAAAAAAACTTATTTTGATAACTATTATGCTTGATTGCTAAATAACACAGTCTATAGTTATTTTAACATTTATCTACAGCAGTTAAATATAATAGCAATTTGAGACAATCAGTGGATTCTTTTGTTCAGCGCCAAATTTAGCCCAGTGCTATCCAACTGCTAGAATGGTTGGTTATATGGTCTAAAAATGAATCATAGTGTTTATAAGCGCTTTGCTTGTTTCTCTAATTACCAAATCAAAAATGACAGGGGGAAAAAACCACATGTAGTAAAATGATAACAGACGAATTTTATGGAGTTTAAATCTAGCAAAATGTTAGCTAAGACTCGGCACCAAAAAAGTGTGCTAGACTTTTTTAACCATTTTTCTAGAAGCACAACTGCAACAATCTTTCAAGCAGTGGCAAAAAAACACTTTTGCTAAATATTGTGCTTGATTGCTAGCAGACTGCTGAACAAATGAATCCATTGACAAATGCAAATGTGCACTTTAACATTCTTGGAAATATCTTAAGAATGCTGCACAACATGTTAATGTTTTTATTGACAAAAAGTAATAAAAAGAGCAATAAATAAAGATAAGTTACATTTTTGGTGTGTATGAGAGGTGGGCTGGTAATTGAGGATCAACCAGCAGCTTCAGCAGGCAAGCCTCCAGTGGAAGCTCACCTCAATTAAGTCGTTCATTACCGACTGAAGCTGCTAGTGGGGAAACGTTTCTATGGCTGAAAACAATAAAGATATTAGTTCAAAAAATACATTCATTCTTTGTATTAAATAAAGGATCATTGAGAATTTTAGGGTCAAATTCCTTAATCCAAGTTGGAAAAATTATTTTTAGTTTCATTACGCTCGGAGAACACGTAGCAACATTAGGGCAACAATGTTGACTAAAACATGCCTTGTTGATAATACACTGCAACATAAGGCATAGCCCACTGGGTTGAGCATTGGAAACCTGCATCTTTATTGGGTAATACCCATGACGTCAGGCAACAATGCATTTTCTCTGGGAACATACAATGTTGAAGAAAATTTTCACACGTAATTATTTTGCATTTTTCCATTTTTCATAGAGAATGTTCTTAAATCCTTTAAAATTTTGCCATTTTTTCATAATTAATTTGCATTTAACCTGATTTTTTTTATTTTAGAGAATTTTATCAGATATCTTTCTTCGACATTATATGATGTCAGGAAACATTTCAGAGATCATGTTTTGGTCAACATTGTTGCCCTAATGTTGCTACGTGTCCTCTGTGCCTTAATTATGTAAGTTATGAATTCACAGTATTGTTTATTTATAAAGCTCATGATTGATTCCCTGATTTACATAGTTAGCATACTGCTGTACTATCCAAGGATTTACTCAAATTCACCCTCAGAAACCGATAGAAATGCATCTTGGTAACAAGGGGTGCATTCAGCATTCCAGAAATCTGAGATGTTTGGACTTATTTTGTTCAGCCTTACATAAATGGACTTACTCTGTACACCAAGAGGGAGCTCCGCATTTCAGAAACTAATGGGCTGTTTCAAACATGACCAAAGCACGGCATGTACTAAAATTTGAAATTGCCTACACCTTAACCTCCCATGTAGGAAACCGGGTCTAGCAAGATTTCCCCGCTCTCCTGCTCGAGGAAGCGATTTGCAAGACCAGGTTACCTACATGGGAGGTTGAGGTGTCGGCAAGTATAACTGACTAAACCTACAACATGGCATCCAAGCATGCTCAGAACATTGTTTTTGATGTTGCTTGCAATTTTTCCAACACAAATTGCATGATTTGCTATAGGCCTAAACGTTGCAAGCCATGTTAGTATTAATTGCTACATATCAATTAATGCTAAACAGTTTATAAGTGAGTACAAACATCTGTGCAAATGTTTTTCAAGCACTGCATCTGTTTTAAATGTAGTTACCCTAGTTATGCAGAGAATGCCCTTCTGTCATTTTCTGATGGTTAATTTGAATACAGCAATATGCATTGAAACTACTGCTGAACTTATCTGTAATGCTACAGAAACTAAAAATTCTTTTTAAAACCACCTATTTGTGGTATTATACATTAAGAGTAATTCCGCTACTGATTCCTGATCTACTTTTTGATAACAAAAAGTATTTGGTTAATGCTGTTTTAAGTTACAAGATATTGAGTGGATTGCTCAAGTATGGAATAGTGATTTAAACTGGGAATAAACTTCGAAATTACATGTTATATAAAAGTTTAATTTCCAGTCTAAATCACTATTCCCGTCATGGGCAATTCACCCACAAGCTGTTTAGTATCCCACAAAATAATCTAGTAATTCGATAAACATTTGTTAATTTTTTTAGAGGGTTAGCACAAATTTCAAGTTGCCATTTTTGCTAAATTAATAGTATTGAAAACTAAAACATTAAAGGGAAAGTATCACCTTGAAACAAGTTGACTTAATAAAAAAGAGCGTTAAAAATTATAATATTCATGAAAAT
>JAQIXP010005445.1:0-10436 GCA_034700285.1 Proteroiulus fuscus
AAGTTTTAGTAAATTTAATTGTCCTTCATAAAAAATCAAACTCCGTCAATTTATGTTTAGCCATTATCGATTAATTTTTACCGGTAATTAACATGGAGATTCCCATAGGAGCATGCATTTTTTAAAAGTGTGGACAGCCCCCTTAAGACATATTTAGCATTTGTGCCGCGTTTTGGCAGGTAAAATTGAGGGAATTGAGTTCCCTTATTCTGCAAATGAGGTGAAGGGATTAACTTTGAAAGCAAATCTACAATATGCGTGCCTCATTCTAGTAGTTTTTGGTTTATAATATCCACTGTCAGTAAATTTGTAATAGTCATTTTCAACATTTTTTAACTGTAAAAACGGGAAGGGGGGGGGGGTCGAGAACCCCTCCACTGGGTGTCTCATGCCAAGACCGACCAGTGGTGAAGGTTTCGAGTGAAAAGCTCGAAAACTGTGGAAATGCATTCCGGTCAAACAGACACACACACACAGACAGACAGACTTTCCTCTTTATTTATATAGATAGATATAAGGAAAGAATTTTTGAGACAGAGTGATTTCAACATAATTATTGTGGTTTGGGATTTTGGGGTCAACGATAGTTACAGACAAGCAGTAGCCAATGCAAGATTGACTGGGGCAATGCTTGCCAAATTCGTTCAATTATTAGATGTAAGCCTAACTTAAACATTTCAATTAATCTCAATACTATAACATGCAATAATCACTATAATACCATAACATTCTAACTTTTTTACACATCAGTCGACCTTCAGCTATTCTCCTAAAAAGATCCATATTCTTGGCCATGGCTTAGGGGCTCACGTTGCTGGGTATATTGGGGAAAGAATGGATCCAAAACTAGGAAGAATTACTGGTAATTTTTGTGCATATTCCAGTAAATTAATTCCATTTTGGAAAAAAATTTCCGATATAGGGAGGCAATCACAGAACGTTAATGCCACATTTGTATTGTGAATATTTGCCTGAAGGTGGTGCGGTTTTTCTGCTTTAGAACGTTGAGCACGTGCAAAATTGAGCAAATGCTCAATCTCGTGCTCAACTGGCCGCCCAAAACAGAAACAGCACCACCAAGTAACTAAAATAGGCAACTCATATTCTACTGCAAGATGATAATCTTGGCTATCTATTGGGTACATTACATTTTTTAACTAGTTTGTTTATTAATTATGAGTTAAATCTGCAGGAATGGATCCGGCTGGACCTGGGTTTACAAACACTGACCCAATAGTTTGCTTGGATCCAACTGATGCAACATTTGTTGATGTATTGCATACCAATGGAGGTAACACCACTTCAGACAGTAAGTATAGACTAAATATTTACAGTTTAATCTCAAAACTGATTTTTTTTAAAATATTTCTCAAATATTTTCACAAATGAATCGATTTTATATACTGTCGTTATTAGATTTGGGTACTTTAATGCCAATGGGTCACATGGATTTTTACCCAAATGGTGGCTATAATCAGCCTGGATGTAAGGAATGCGGGCATTTATTTTAGGGTTACTCCACAATAAGAAAGATATTTTCAAAATGATTGAAAATAATGAAAAGAACTGAATGCAAAAACTTGTGTAGAAATTACTGTGAAAAACAAAACCTACTTCATTTCAAACAAAATCGAATAATAGGCGTTCAGGTTATAGTTGACACGGTTTATTTAAAGAGTATACATGCAGTGCGAGTCAAAAAACTTAATATTTTGCATTAACTTTGACATTTTCCAAGATAGTAATGGAATGACCTTAAAAACACATTTCAAGATCCTTAATTTCAAAATGAAAGTCCCACCTTGTAACAAGGGATATTGAAGTTGTACTCACATAATAGCTATGATCGATTGTCAATGACAACAATAATTACAACAGTTTAGTTCCCGTATTGAAGAAATCATGTTTTTGTCAAATACATGCATGTTAGGTGTCATTTTTCCATACATTTTAGCAGACACTAACAGTTGGTGGCGCCCTCTAATTTGGTTTCACTTTTTCTGAATGCAATAATCAAATGTCATAGCATAGTCTATGGTCATACTGACAGAATCATTGAATTATCTCCTGATAGTGGGATAACCCCCCCCCCCTACCAAAAGGCATCATGCTGATCGTAGGTTACTAAGTTGAAAAAAATTGACTTGAATTGCACTCTAAAACATGGCCATCAGACATTTCATGAGAGCTGATGCCTTTTATCCAGTAGAAGGCGCTACATACTGTCAGTAAAATGGCGCTATTTGGGTTTTATATATTCAACCATGCAAATCCATGCATGCATAACATTTTATTTATTGATTGGTAAGCTCCGATCAAATTGGCATTTCCAAGCATTTTATTATTTTTCATGCTGTTCTTCCTACAACCCACTTCTTTCAAAGTGGGACTTCCCCTTTAATGTTGTCATCCAAAGAGCATACCAGACTTGCTATCTAAATTATTTTCCTATGGAATCCTACTATATTGACTCAGCCTGTATATATAATAGACAGTTGAATAAATACGAAATGGCATACGGTATGATTATATTAAAACCCATCAAAAAAAAACCTAGAAAAGATCCCTTATGTATCCTGCAATGCCCAATTCCCCTAGTTCAAAATGCCATAATCGCCCCCTGCTTATACAACATATTTTCAAGAAAAACTGCTGAAATTTTAAGAACAGAAATGGGGCAAAAATCTATACACATTAAAGGGACAGTCTCACTTTGAAACAAGCTATTTTCAAACAGTAAACACTTACTAGATATGAATGGCTGTGCCAATAATTATTGCAGCAAAGTTTTTATTTGGAAGAAATCACGACGTTTCCAAAATGCACAGTAGGCGCCATTTTACTTAGCCTTCAGCTGCTTTCGGCATGCTTTTTAGCAATGTGGCGCCCCCTAGCACATGTACGTCTATGGCTTCACGAGAGCTCGCGCCTTCATTCCAATAGAAGGCGCCACAATGCTGTAATAAACATGGCGTCTATTAAGGCTTCGCATTGCCAACCAAATCCAGGTATTCAGATCATTTTCTTTATTGATAGATATTGTCAAAAGCAATCGCAATTTCCATTTTAATTATAATTTTTCACGCTCGTTTTACTAAAACCAACTTGTTTCGAAGTGAGACTGTCCCTTTAAGTTTCATTAGCATTTACTTCCACTTTGAATTCAAAATTAATAGCTATACCATAAACTATTTTGAAAAAAAATATTAACATGGTATACAGTACTTTACATTTACATAACTTATAAGGATTTACTGTACATATCATTGTCCATTTTTGTCATCTTTAATTCTGTCCATTACCGTGCAGAGTTGCCATATTAAGCCTCAACTCCTCATATATTCCTTTTCTATTTCAGTTTCAGACTCGACATGCAACCACGTGAAAGCACTCGACTATTACCTCGAATCCATCACAATCCATCACTCGAATCAAAGATGAGTTACGATTCCTTCAAGGATAGAACGTGTAAAATGGATTGCGGAACCAACGGCAATTCTTGCGCACACATGGGATACCATGCGAACGAGTATTTAAAACACAACCAAATTACCAAACCTGTTAAGTTTTACTTAAATGTTCAATAATTTTGCAAATAGAACTACCGTAAATCTTCTAAAAAACGCCCATCCCAAGTTTTGGCCCATGCAGACTCCATATTTCGCCCAGGAAAATTGTAAGCGATGTGAAAAGATAGCCCACTTTAAAAATTAGCCCATCCTCCATAGTTCGCCCATCCTCAATAATCTCCTACTTCTAAATTTCGCCCATTCACTATGGCGCTTTCCCTTAAAACTTAATTTAAGCATAGCTATGGTAAAAGTTTCTTACAATACCACATTTTCTTAAATAAAAATAAGAGTAAAAATAATATGATATTCTTTGAAATTATAAATAAGTGCCCAGGCATCCCTAATTTACGCCCACCTCTGAAGGCAAAAAAAGAAAAGATCGCCCGGGTCATTTCTAGAAGATTTACGGCAATCCATTTCACAAGTAGCGGCATACATGTACTGATCTACTTGTGTTACTCTACCATTTTACATAATATCATTATGTAATTTTCTTGAATATTAAATGCTGGAATAATTGAAGTTAACAAAGTTTCTATATCACTTATTTTACAAATTTAATAATTTAGATGAGCTAATGTTTTACTTTTATTGGGAACTCAAGCGACTCTATTTTGTTTTACATTTATGGAGTTATCTCGTTGTTAATTTATCTTTACTAACTTTATACCAATCAAGTTCATCAAAAAAATGTAATAATTATTCATAATATTCATTAAACCGCTTGCCTGTGAAAAAATTATGAAAAATGAAGAAAACGCATTGAATATGTAATTTTTCACTTTTTATTATTTTTTTTATGGGAAAAATGCTTGGGGAATATTCCCTAAACTTTCTGTGGTGTGCCAGATTAGCATAAAGTTTTTAAATATAAACTTGAAAATTTAACCTATTTATTATTTTAATTGGAGGGGCTTAGCCCCCCAAGTCCATAGCACCGACCGGCCATGGTAAAACCTTGAAAAGTCAGGGGACTAGAAATGAATTTTTTTGTAGACACCATACCATGTGTTTTTGATGAACACATACTTCATTTATTTAGAACTAACGTTCTCATTTCGTAAGGAAAGAGCAACCAGACGAAATTTTCCAGTGTAATAAAACTAGCTTTGTCAAAGTTCATACTGAATTCAACAGACTACACTGACCTTCCTGATAAAAAAAATTTTCCCAGACATACCCTGCCCAAAAAAAAAAATTCCCCCAACATTTTAGTGCTTGCACATATGATAACTAGCATTTATTTTATAACAAGTAAAACCTAATTGTTACAGTCTTTAAAAATGGCCTGACATTGTTTAGAATATGACATAACAGAAAATTGTCTAACTGTAAACAGTATCAAATTTTAAATATAATATACATAAATGGATAGAATAAATTTTCCAGATTTCCCAGACATCAACTTTGTATATGAGCATAAGACTTACAAGTACTTATTTCATCGAAACTTGTCTTTTTTAGAACGCGCAAGTCTCGTGCTCAACCCATTCCAAAGCTAAAGGTAAAATACTGTTCCAAAGATGCTTTGTGCTTACTGGCAGCCATCTTGAATGCCATAAAAGTTGTCAAAAAGGCTTATCAGCATTATGCCACATGGTTATTTTTACTACGAGTCAACCAAATTAGAAAAATACACAATGTTAATATGTTATGGTTGTTATATAAGGTACGTAAATTAATAAGGTAAAATATATGACAAAAACCTAATTGAAATGAGCCGAGATTTTGATCATATTCGTGCACTCACAATACAACACAGCCTATATTATTACCCTTGGGGAAATTGCCATTTCTACCATTATCCACATTGCAATCCAAACACAAATAAAAGCCGTTGAAACTCATAAAATTATTAACTTCGTATAATAACTTCCTATCTTACAATTTGATTCAACCCAATGCACGCATGCCATGAAAAACATCATACAAAAGCATAGCAGGTCCCATCATACATGATTGGGCTTTATAAGGTTAGGAAAGCAAGTAACAAGGACATTTTTATTTGTAATTCTACAAGATAAAAAATGAGCAATAATTCATTAAGAATTCTACGGGGATTTATTGTCTCCTATCTGTGGTTGCTACTTGCTCACTTCGGAAGGGCTGAAGATTGTAAGTTCAACAAGTAATCTCTAATCATATTAAAATATCCGTGAAAAATTAAGACTCGAGGAAAACAAACTGTAGAAAAACTTCTGTTATAAACAGCAGTTTGGGAATAATTGTCGGTGGTTTTAATAGCAGTAAAATTGTAGCTCAAGTCTACAGTTTGAAAATCTTATAAGAAAAATGTGCATTTTTATACAGTTTTTATACAGTTATTATACAGGTTTTAAGCATTTTTCTAGAGATGCAGAAAAACTGTAGAGAAACTGAAAAAGAAAAAAAAGGCAGAAAAACTTCAGATAAAAATGCACATTTACTAGGGCCTACACAAATTATATACATATTTGGCTATTCAATTCAATTCAACTCAGTACCCTACGATCAACATATCATGATGCCATTTGATAGGGGAGTTATCCCACAGTCAGGGCTACAAATGAACTCAGAAGTGTATACTTCAGCTAGAATATTACAGCAGTTATTGCAGTATCTGCACCTTGAACTGCATATAAATTGCAGTATAAAGTTCCAATTTTCTGAAGATTTTTGCTGGAGCACAGGGCATTGGGCACCACTGCACTGGGATGGCTCTTGAAAGGAATTCACCAGGCATGAGGGCAAAGTACAGGGACAGCACAGGGAAATCACTACACCTCGGGTACGTGCATGTCTATGACTGGGAAATCCCTGGGGACAGCATAGGAAAGCCCAGGGAAACCACTGAGTATATGGGGCATAAGCCTGCATGGCTAGAGCTGGTATGGGTCCAAGACCAGAGAGTTATGATGCTACCGTAAGTGCTGCACAAAAACACAGACTGAGGTTTGCATGTCTTTTTATACCTCTTCATGTAAATTCGATGTACACAAAATTTATCTAGAAGTTAGAATTTTGGCAAATTGATGTTAATTCCAACGAATTATATACATTTTGTAAGCATTGTCAGCACGCTGTTACGGTGAATACGGCTGTTTTTCAAATGAGGGTAAATTTGCGGGTTGGGAGCGGCCATTGAACGATTTTCCCAAGGATGCAGATGTGATATGTCCAGATTTATTTCTATACACGAGAAGAAATCCGAGCAAACCACAGGTGAAATAAAAATACTTAGAAAACCTGGTTAAATTCTATCTGTACAGAAATCATCTCACTTCACTAACTATTCATTTATAGGCATTAGATGTACGTGATGTGAGCGGAGTCAACAAAACGAATTTCGATTTCTCCAAACCAACAAAAGTGTTTATTCATGGATACATGAATTTTGGAATTTATTTCTGGTACAATGTGAGTTACCACATTCAATTCACAAGGTCACCCATTCAATAAAAAATATATATTCCCTAAAGTTTCACCACCATGTTCTACACCGTTGGCTTAATTCAGAAGTAGCGAATAAGCCAATTTGTCAAAAAATGAGATAATTATACCATTGTGATCCTGGAAGTGTCCCTAATGAACCTAAAGTTACAGAAATTAATGTAAACAATAATTGTTAAAGTTACAGAAGGGAAAAGTGGCGAATAAGCCAAAACCTGTCATTTCTAAGAGTTAGAAGTGGTGAATAGTACAATTCGTCAGTTTACATTTTAAAAATCTCTCGATACCTGGATTTTTATTAAAATATTTAAAATAATTAAAATAAATAATTTTAATAATTTTAATTTAATTTTAAAATAATTTTTTATTCAGTTTATTCAATCGGCAAACTAATGGATGTGCACATTCGCTACTTCACACTTAATTTATTTCGCTTTCCTGCAAAATTTATCAAAGTCAAACTAGCGAATGTGCATTTTAAAGCCTTTTATTTCTCAAATGACTTAATTAATTTACTAATTTAATTAATTAACAAAAATTAGCACATTCCTACTCGTATATATTTTTTTATCTGTTCACTAAATTTCAGCCTTTTAACATTGTTTATTACCAAATTATACTATTTTTCCATAAAAAAATGCTAGTATCTCAAAAGCAACTTTTGGCTTATTCGCTGCTTGTGAATTAAGCCATGGACACGTATCTAGTAATTTAAATAAAAAAATAAAGTAACTACACATATTGGATTTTCCTGTATAATTGCCAGTAAAACACTTTTTTTTCAAATATTATTTAGGATATGAGATTCGAATTTTTACTGAATGGTGATTTCAACATCATTTACGTGGATTGGGAAGTTGGAGCCAACGAATTCAGTTACAGTCAATCAGTTGCCAATACAAGGCTGATTGGGGCAATGCTTGCCAAATTTTTTCAATTATTACATGTAAGTCTAACTTTTCAAAACATCATTATTTTCTTTGTCCATTGCACACTGTGTTAAAAAATTACATTTTGCTCCCAGATAACACACTCATTCACCAAAGCATTTTTCTCACTTGAAATTAGTTCATCATAAAAATCTGTTTCATGAATCATTCTGAAATGTTCCATAGCATATTTCGTTGCTTTTCTAGAACTCTCAAAAAGTTAACGTCTACAGGTTACATTCTCTTTTCATTCGATTGAAAGCATTTTAGCCACTTTTTAAAATTTCATTATAAGGGCTAATTGAGAAAATCCATGGATTTACACAAAAAACCCAAGTAGTTTTAGAAATAAGTCAAAAATGCAGTGATGTCTGTGCACTAGTCTCACTAATATTATGATAATGCTCAATTCATTTACTTTTTTTTTTTACACATTAGTCGACCTATGGCTATTCTCCTGAAATGACCCATATAATTGGCCACAGCTTAGGAGCTCACATTGCTGGATATATTGGGGAGAGATTGGACCCTAAACTTGGAAGAATTACTGGTACTTTTTTGTCCTAAAATGGGCTCATTCCATTATCCATAAAACCAGATGCAACTGGCATCAGTTTAATGTTGTGTTCGTGATTCATTCATTCAATCAAAATGGGTAGTTCATAGTTTCTTATTCCCAGTTCACTTAAAGGGACAGTCCCACCTTACCTCAAGCATTTTTTTTTTTGCAAAAAATGAGGGGGAAAACAAGAATCTTAGCGTAAAAATTGAAATTTAATTTATAATTACCATTCAATAGTTAATAGTTTTGAAACATGCCAATGTGAACAAAAAAAATATCCATTTTTATATAGTAGCCATGTTGGAAGTCATTTTGTCCATCCCTCTAGTAATGAACTTATGTATGATGTACAAGTTTTTGCATAAGCAGAGAATGTGCATAACTATTCCATAGCAATAAAGTGAAGCCAACTTGAACCCCCCCCCCCCTTGCATGCAGCGCCATTCTGCCTGGGTGGGGACTTTTATGCAACTGGAGCCTATCATAGTTTTTGGAAACATCGTGATTTCTGAATTACGGTATAGGTGAACTGCAATTATTAATAAGACTGCCCTTCTTTGTTATTAATAATCTTAATTTTAAGATTCATATAGTGGGATTAAAATGGGACTGTCCCTTTAATATGTGTATAAATTACTTTAACAACAAAGTCCATTCATAAATTCTGTCCAATTTATTTTGAAATTACATTTGCGAGCCGTACTTTAGAATTTTCCCATAGCACATTGCGTAAATCAGTGAGTTTGTTGTATTATAATATAAAACTTGTAAATAAGAATAATCTGTCAGAAAAAACAAGAAAAAAATCCTTAATACAGAAATCATGAAATTCTTCATCAAAATATTTTACTACTATTCTGTTAATGTTTCCCGTTTCCAAAGTAAAACTACCCATTTCACTTAATTGAATTCTATAAGCAAAATGGCATTAAGTAACTTATATAGTAACCTTTTAACTTCAAAATTATGATCAAATTTTCAGGAATGGATCCAGCCGGACCTTGGTTTGAAAACACTGACCCAATAGTTCGTTTGGATCCAACCGATGCAATATTAGTGGAAGTCTTGCATACTAATGCGGGTAACATCTTATTTGGAGGTAAGTACTCGTATAGCCTATTTACATTTTTTCTGATATTTGGAATATTTCAAAAATTAATCGACTTTATACTACTGCATGGTATTAGATTGTGGTACTTTCATGCAAATGGGTCACATGGATTTTTACCCGAATGGTGGAAATAATCAGCCAGGATGTGAGGAAGAAGGTATGAAAAATCCAGGCATTTATTTAGTGTAACTCCACAGTGAGAAAGATATTTTCAAAATGTTTAAAAATAAAGCAAAAAAAAATAATAAGTGTAGAATAACTGAATGCAAAGATACTGTATAATCTACATTATCATACCGGATGTGATTTCTAAATTTCATTACAAATGTCTTAAAATTGGTGATTTCTCACTGTTCAAAAATGCAAGAATTGCAGAATGAATAATTTGTGAAAAAATCCAATTATTAAATTAAAATACCCGTTTGAAACATTTTGCACAAGGCAAAGGGTTGCACGAACATGTCGATGGCTTAATTCAGAAGCAGCAAATAAGCTAATTTGTCAAAAATGAGATAATTGTACCATTGTGATCCTGTAAGTGTCCCTAATGAACCAAAAGTTACAGAAATTAATTTAACCAATAATGGTTAAAGTTACAGAAATGAAGAGTAGCGAATATCCAACACGGTATCATTCCTAAAAGTTACAAGTAGTGAATGGTACCCATTCGTTACTTTATCTTTTACAAATCTTTTGAGACCTGGATTTTTATTTAAATACAATTAGCGTACTGACAATTTTCGCTCATTTTTTGTGCATTTTTTTTATTCATTGGACAAACCAATGGATGTGCAGATCAAGGGCGGATACAGGGGGGGGGGGGGGGGGGGGGT
>JAQIXP010005446.1:0-10435 GCA_034700285.1 Proteroiulus fuscus
TCGCACTTTGTGGTATCGCGATACACACTTTGTGGTATCGCACTTTGTGGTATCGCGATACACACTTTGTGGTATCGCACTTTGTGGTATCGCGATACACACTTTGTGGTATCGTGATAAGGTTAAAACAATATAATTATTTAAAACCAGTTGTGCTTTTCCTTTAACACAAGTCCAGTGTGTATTATAAATAAATTGTTACGCGTTAGTTTCTGGTAAAAATATCCAAGAAAATGTCCAAATTTAAAGATGCCGGTGGACATTTAAAGGGACAGTCTCACTTTGAAACAAGTTGATTTTAGGAAAAAGAGCACGAAAACAAGGCTAAAAATGCGAGCATTATTAAAGGCAAACTTCCTTTAAGGACTCATCCGTATATGACGTAACACATTAAATAAATATTTAATTGAAAGTTTTTAATAACACTTCATATATTGTGAAGATTTTAGTATTCCCCCATGGAACCCCCCTCCACCCAACTGCAAACGCCATTTATGGACAGCCCCTAAACAAACTTTAAACTTAATCAAAGTCATAGTGGCAAATATGTGCATTTTTAAGCCTTTACTTTTCCAAATTACTTAATTAATTTTTTTAACATGTAATTATTAAATAAAAAAAATTTAATGGTCATTCACACACGTGTTATTTTTAAATATAGCGCTTAATAGCAAAAGTAACAGCGCCCCATCTTCCAATGTTTAGCCTCTACTATGATTTAGGGGGGTGCTAGCAACAACACCTTTCGAGCAACGACACCAAAGAACGACACTGCGTAACTCCTAAAAGCCATGATAAAGGCTAAACACTGCACTCCATCTTCCAGTGTTTAGCCTCTACGATGGTTTTTAGGGGGTTCTAGCAACAACACTTTTTGAGCAACGACACTTTTCGTGCAACGACACATTTGAGTCCTGAATTTAGAAAGCAAACGAAGTTTGCTTGAGTAGGGTAGATATGGAAATTGCAATTTGATTCAAGACTAATTATTATTAGATAAAATGTCCTGAATACAAGGATTTGGATAAAAATATAAACCCCAAATCGGCGCGATTCACTGACACTTGTGTAGTGCCCGCTACTGGATAAAAGGCATCTCTGTTGGAATACATAGACATACAAGTTCCAGAGGGCGCCATCAAATAACACTGCTTGCTGAAAGTTATGGGAAAATGGCGCCTAACATGTATTTTGCAAACGTCATAATTTATTCAAAATCTAAAATCTGTTACAATTAGTATTGATACAGCCATTCATATCTATAGTTAATGTGTACCATTTAAAAAATACCATACCTGTTACAAAGTGGGGCTTTCCCCTTTAAAATACCACTGCAATTTCGTGGTGCTGCATTTCAATAAAGAAATGTATTGAAATTCCAGCACCATCCCGTGGTCAAAGTTTGAAACATGTAGGATACTGTTGGTAGTTCAAGATGGGCCACTGGATTTAAGTGGAGCTGCATCATCTGCTTGCATAAGTAGGGTGACATTAATATGAAATGATATGCCTGTATAGTCATGTAAATAATGTAGTTAAGGACTATAGCAGCATGAAATTCGATTTGTAAATAATGGAGCCCTGAGTATGTGACAATACATTTAGGAATTCAAGTTTTATGTACAGAATATTTTCCATTAATATTTTTGATGAGATGTGACCCAACTACCATCATAAGAAAACCTATTATATAAATTTTATAAAAAAAAAAAGCAAGCAGGTTTGATTTTCAACACGAAGATTCAGGCCTATATAGCTATTGGTTCTCAAATAACCGCAATGTGTTGAGTTTTGGATTTTCTTTAAAAAAAAATCCAAGAGTAGTAGTGAGTGATCTTATTATCGAACAAAGCTTTTCTTCTCTCCTATAAGCCTTTTTCCTTACTTTATTTCTCTGGTTGAAATCTGATCCTTTAATCAAATCCTTCTTGATTTCTAAGGAACCACTGATGTACTAGACCCAATTCTTGTCTCGGTGTTAAGGGGGAGGAAACACTGCAGGTGAAAAGCAATTATCAAATATGTCAGAACAGCAAGTTGGGGATATATCTGTAATTCAATCTCACCAGTATGGACCATCTTCTATTTATTGACTGGAAATACTGCCGCTGTTAACTGAATCAGTGTAAAACAATACAAGCAACATCTGAAAAAGCTATCTTAAAAACTTTTTATTTTGTGGAAGGACTATTATAGTAGGCCTACTGCAATTGCTGCGTGGGCGCCATCAAGTCACATCGCACATTGATCACTGATGTTGTGGCTTGAAAGATTTGAATCTTTCCAAAGAAAGAGCAGTATTCTGTGAATGTACTTGTGTGCTAAATTCGTTTTGTAAAAATGTTGAATATTTTCCGAATTTCTTTTTGCTGTGTAAATAGCATTCACTTTCCATCGTCCGTGGATGAAATCGAGTCAAGTTGCACTGAAATGGGTCTGACTAAATATGCAAATTTTGCGTAAAATGTGGCTGTCTGTTCAACGGAGAATGTCTATAGCAATCACTTTACTTTGCCTCCATTTGAATATCGTTTTATTCTTTTCTTGGTTTATGTATATGCCACATTGCAGTTGAAATTCTACAAAGAATGTGTATACAAGCAACTATATAGCTTGCAAGTCACATTTCCTACTACTTAATTCCATATGCAAGTTTCGCAAGGGCCATGCAAGTCGTATGTTATCTATATTTTAGATAAATAATTTTATGTTTGTGATATATTTTCCTATATTTCTTATATTTGGCCATTACTTATATAGTTTCATTCATTGTATAACCCTTTCTATGCATCACAATTTGGGGGTTAATTACAACTCTTTTGAAAGTTGAACTCATGCAATATGCATGCATAACCATGCAGGAAAGGTTCTCCAGCTGTTTTTAAGCCATTATTTACTCATTGCATGCATGTATTTTGATTAATTAAACCATCTTGAATCCATGGGTTATCTAAGTCTACAATAGCCTACTTCTATTAAAATCACATGATTTGGGAAACAGGTATCCAAAAAGTTCTTATTATATATCCGGCGAAAATTGGTATGATGTTTATAAAAAAAATCCCTATATCTTGGAGAAGGATTTGTATAATGATTAAGGAACAGCCCCACCTTGTAAGAATCCATTGTTAAAATGTCCCCATTCTTGCATTTATGTCAAGGCATAACTATTCCATAGGGGAAAAAAATGAAGCCAAAATGAAAATATGGGAGTATCCTCATGATTGTGGGATAACCCCCCCCCCCTTACCAAATGGCATCATGCTGATCATAGGGTAGGCAGGCCCATCCTACTGAATTGAATTGAATTCACGTAACTATTTCATAGCTAAAAAAGATAATACCTTACGTAACTATTCCACAGTGAAAAAGTGAAGCCAAATTGTTATCCAGATACTATAAAATAGCCCATATAGCATGTCTTTTGGAAATGCCATGATTACCAAAATGGTAAGTCTGCCGAAAATATTAATGCCCTTTTCAACTATTTTTTGTATTTAATTTGAAATAACTCACTTGAAGTTGTTACAATTAAGATGAGACTAGTTTCCCTTCAAATATTTTTGGAAATGTTCAGACTTGTAGGATAAATCCTGCTATCCATTCCAAAAACTAAGTTGTTTGTTGTTGGTTGTGCATTATGATTTATTCAAGAATCGATTGTTGAAATAGGAAATCCTGCGCTTACCAAAATCAGTATGAATACTGCGCTGCATTTTATATGCATTTGAATTGAAAACTGCTTTGATCAAAGGGGCACGGCGCTTCATTCTGATGGTGATTAATGTTTCAATCGTGCATTAGTTTAGTGATTTATACTAAAGACCTCATCAGTCAGGCAAACACACGAGTCAAGTTAAGGGCTGACGTCTGACATCATGATATAGGTCCCAAACTATAAATGTATAGGCCTTGCCGAATGTACCTGATAGGCTGGTTGGTATATTATTAAAGCAGGGCCTATTAATACATCATTACCTATAACAGGATTTTTAGTGTGCAAAGTAGGCTACTTTCAAATTGTAGGCCTAATGCCATCTTGAAATGGTGAATATTGTACTGCTCGGGATTAACGCTGTGCATGTTAACAGCCTTACAATTGCATTTTAAAGTCATTTGGGACTGAGCATGACTTGGGCTGCAAATTGCACACTAATCTGTATTCAAGTTGGGTATTATACGTCATCAACATATTGAGGCGTAGAATTGCTCACGAGGCAATTAAATACACTAATGATTTTTGGGCCCATTAATGGCTAATATCATGTATATATAGACCTGAAGCAAAGTAGCAAACTTCCTCTTATATTTTAAAATACTTTCATGACATTTATTTAAATGGTTCCATGGAAAGTTACAGACAGGCATAGAGACAACTGGGGGGGGGGGGAGGGGGCAAGTTACTTTCTGCCCCCCGCCTCCCAATTCTGATACGCCTTGATAATTTCACTGCATATTTTTCATTTTCTTTTCGAGAAATACCAAAAGTAAGGCTTCAAGGAATCTGGTTTCAGTATATAAATGATGTGCGATTCTCTTTACGAGTGTTTTCCACTGCTATGATTCCGGGTATTAATAAGAAAAATGAACAATGCTATTAGTCAATAAATAAATTGTATTTTATCGTTGAATAACCTTCCATTCTGATTGATAATTGGTAGAAAAACCATGCCATAATAGTGTTTATTTTGTATCTCTCGTTTTGAGCAACTCATGCACGTTGACTTTATCGTATAGTTTTATCTTTCATTCATATTTGAAAGAGAAGAAGATCGGTATGTAATGATTACCCATTTTTGTTTAAAAAAAAATAAACCTTATCGGATTTCCTTATATATATAGGGATAATACAAAGATAATCGAGATAATATTGTTTGCCTGGAAAATAAATCTACTCCATCTATAGTTGGCATAGACAAATTGATGTTTGAATGATCTGCGCATTTCGATCTTTCATTCTGAATATTGTTTTTATTTGTTTAGCTCAGGCCTTTGTAGTTATAGGCTTATAATATATATCTGTTATTCTGTATAAAATTTCTCCCCATTTATTGAGTATTATTTCCTTTGTCGACCTGCAATCGTTTGTTTGCAGTTGATCTTCGCATTTCACCTGTGGCTAAAACAAGCTTTCAATATCGAAAGAGTAATGGATTTTCTTTTTTTACCCTTGAACAGAATGCGATGGAAATAACGTTCCACTTCAGCGCAATATTTCAATTAATAAGTGTACTATGACGGCTGGTTTTATAGATATTTATATAAGACTAACAAACGTGTGCTTTTGAAAGTTCATGTCAGTGGGGAAAAAGCTTGAAAAATCCAGGAAATGAAATGTTCTTTTTGTCGTGTTTGTTAATATGGAAGCCGCCATCTTTGAAATCGTGCTATAGAATGGAATTGGGGGTTGTCCAGAAAATTGGCAAGCTTTAGGAAGACATATTTTTCCTAATCTTTGGGCAAATCTTCACAGACTTTTATATACTGTCCTGGAAAAACAGGGAAAGTCAGGGAAGACTATTAAAGGGAAAGTCCCACTTTGTTACAAGTGATATGAGTGGCTGTGACAATAATATGTGCAGCAGGGTTTCCATATTGAAAAAATATGGACACTGAAAGTTGGTACCGCCCTCTAGGACATGTGTGTGTACGTACGTGTTCCATGAGAGCTGATGTCTTATATCCAGTAGAGGGCACTACATATTGTTAGTAAAATGGTGGGTGCCTATTTGTGCTTCATATTTTCATCCAAATCACGTATTCATGACATTTTATTTAATGATTGATAGGCTCAAATCAAATTCGAATTTCCATGAATTTTATTTTTCCTGCTCTTTTTCCTACAACCCACTTCTTTGAAAATGGGACTTTCCCTTTAATAGTGTAAGCTGCTTTACCATTTTTCGGTTCCAGATCTCTATAATCTCTAATATCTGATAAATACATTTTATGTATATAATGCCTTCAGATGCCGTGAAAAAAGTTTTAGTTGGTCAGGGAAAATTAATATTTTTGAAGGGGAATTGAAGTTTTTGGACTGGGAAAATGAACATGTACAGTGGAGATATCCAGCCAGGGTTTAAATTTAGACCTCGGTTTAAGTCTAGGATTAGTAAAAAAACCTATAGACAAAGTTGAATTTTAGCACATAAACCAAGGTTTAAATTTAAATCCTCAATGGATCTCCCCACTGTTAATATTATGTATAAAATTCAGTATAATCCCAGCTTTAAATTAATGGTATGATACGTCATCTGATTACAATTTAAGCAAAGTAGCCTGCATCTAAAAAAAGTACATCTGCCCTGATAATAAATGAATTAACCCAAACCAATTCATCGGATGTACCACTTGCCTTTTCTGGTCGAATAAATAGCATATTGGCAATGAATCAATTTGGTAAATTGAGCATTTGAACTATCCTGTTGTCCTATTGACTTTTCCCTTGAATTTCTTATCCATATTCAGGATCCACAGCCAATATATTCAATGTCAGCAAATCTCCAGTATACAATTTCGATGGCAATCAAGAGTTTTATAGGCCCTTTCTGGCTTTGTTCTGACCTATTGGATTACTGTGCTTGCCAATTGTTAATAGTACTTACTTTACTAGACTATTTTGCAAACATCGTATATATTCTAGCAATTTGATGGTGCATAAAAATGGATGAGACTGAAATTGCGTTGAGCAGCTGTTTTTTTATTATTTCCTACAATACAAAACTTTTAACACTCTTAAAATAGGGATTCTGCTTCAAAAAGATGTTCTTCTAGATAAAATGAGTTTAAAATGTATGCAATTTCTTCAAGAAAAAATTATGAATTATGCGCTATTCATAAGCTCTGTAGTAAAAAATCCGAAATTTTTGAAATTGAGTTTTAATATGCATGCGTGTTTGCTGAATCATAGCTCAATATTAAAAGCTTGAATCTATATTCTGAATGCATTAGATCAGCTAAATCAAATTTAACAAGGGTAAAAATGTATACATTTTTCAGTCTCTCTCTCGAAATTTTATTTCATAAAAATGCTCTATTGAATTTCATTATATGTGTTTTAAATTTGTAATCTCGTTCAGTTTTCCTTTAAATTTGTCGTTATTGAAATAGATTATGTAAGGTACTTCCGAAAGGGAAATCGATATTACTACCAGAATTATATTATTAGTTAATTAAAAATGAACTGTGTTTGTCTATGGTTTACAACTATACCATATAGCTCATGAGTAATTTTTCATTTATATTTTTACTTAAAATATTTTACCATTATCTTATTCGGTAAAAGAGTCAATTAACTATATTGGAAATAACAAATTAGCTGAGCATTATTCTATGCTAATAGATTATTTACTTGTGCACTGTCATTGTAAACCATTTAAGAGTTATTGCATCGGTCAGAGTTGAAGTTCTCCAGTTCACTCTTTTGTTGGACTGGGTATGGTTCTGCTAAGGTTTCATCAAATATTTTTAACTTTTAGAAATGTTAGACTAGTGTTATTATGTTAGGAAATCACATACAAATTAATATAGGTTGTTACCGTATGTTCTAGCAAATAGTGGTGCCATCTGTTGGTAGGCCTATTGTTTATTATTATCATCATTTTAGTCCGCCATCTTAGGAATCCAATAGCAATTTATAATACACTAAATGACTATTACATAGTACAAAGTGAAGCCAAAAATGGCTTTTAGTGGTACCAATAGTGATTAACACATGGCACTAGTGGTACAGATGAGAAATAATATATATAGTTAAAAGTTAAAAGGAAAGTCCTACTTTGAAAGAAGTTGGTTGTAGGAAGACGACAATGAAAAATTGTAAAATTCTTGGAAAATCCAATTTGTTTTGAGCCCACCAATCATTAAATAAAATGTCCTGAATACATGGAATTGGATGAAAATATAAAGCCCAAATAGGCACCATTTTACTGATAGTATGTAGCGCCCTCTACTGGATAACTGACATTAGCTCTCATGATTTCCTAGGGGGAGCCACCCACTTTCAGTATCAGCTAAAATCTATGGAAAAATGGCGCCTAACATGTATTTGACATTATTGACAATTATTGTCACTGCCATTCAAATTTAGTAAGTGTGGATAATTCAAATATCACTTGATCAATATAAAGTGGAACTTTCCCTTTAAACCTTTGCAAGTATATGGCACTGCTCATGTATTCGTAAAAATTAATGATTGATTATTCTTGGTAAATTTAATTACAATATTAATCTCTTATCCTGGACTATTTTTTCAATGCCTAGCTTGCATTAAAAATGTTACCATGACGTAAAGCTTTGTTGAAAATATCCAAAATGAAAGTACAAAAAGCTATCAAAACACAATTGCTTTTCCTTCTTTGCTTCAAGAATAGACATTTTTGGGCTGTCTTATGACTACACAACAAACTTGTTTTATGATAAATCTTGTCAATTAATTTTATACTGCTTTCTTGAAATGAAAAGTTTGTGTATATGTAAAAGATTACTCTTTCTAATGTCAAAGAGTATGAAATATTTTTGCCCTAAAATATGGATATAGTCCTGTCTTTGCCACGGGCCTTGCTTCCAGATTATATTTGCATATTAAGTCATTTTTTTGGAAACTGCAATATCTCCTTTTTGAAATTCTTATTCCTAATGTTATACATGCATATCAAGAAAATATTAAAGGGAATAACCCATGTTTATACTTTTGAGATATGTATGAGATCTACGCGTATGTTAGCATCTGACTTCCCATAGGCATATCATGAAAAAAGTACATCACATCCATAAATAATCATTGCAATGGTAAATGTAAAGATTCATTGGAAAACCTTGCAACCAGAACCTTACTTTAATATTTATTTCGATTTTACCCTTAGAGCTGTCCTGTATCAATTTTTACTCATATCTATCACGTATATTCCTTATTTTTTATGAACTTTTACGTATGCTTTTTTTCGACTACTTTTTTTGATAAATGAAAACTGAAATTCTCAAATTTATTTTCTGAAACTCAAACCAACGTAAAGTAATTCTTGACATAGTAATCGCATTGTGAATGCATTTCATCTCACAACGGAATGTAGTACATTTCCGACACATGTTATATATACCTACTTTTTACACATATTAAATTTATGGGCTGACTGTGGCAGTGTTAAGATTTTCAAATTTATGTTGTTTTTTTCGAAATGAAAAAGCTTTTTAGAAGGGATTTATCAATTTTTTTAATAATAAATTTTTTTTTTTTTGCATTTGACTAGATGAATTATGAGACTATTACATTTTTTTCTTTTCCATGGACGTCCATATTTCATATTAATTAAAATGTCAGGGCATTTTTGGTTATATTGTTACTTTGGTTTTATAGCATGCAGCAGAAAAATTCATTTTTTGTTTTTGAGATGCAGTTTTTATCTGATACCTTATAGGCCTACCCATTGTAAATCTAATTGTTTTTATAAATGTCATAAATGCTAATTACTCAATTTGTTTAATAATATAAAATTGGTCCCAACAAAATAAACCTATCTTGATGACGTCACAATTATGTCAGATAAATATGATGATGATGATGATAACTACATAATATTATGACCTAACTGATAGGACACACCTGTTTCTGTTGTAAGCAGTGTGGTGTAATGCAATTGATTGGCTTGTTTACAGATGCTCTCGATAGATGGCATTGACACCCGCCTATCATTTGCTGGCTTTTATTCTAGTTATAAGCACAACAATATTGCTAATAATTTATTGCTTTAGTCTTAACCATGGTTAGTAGAGGTGATAGGTAGTTCTACTAGGTAGTTCTACTACAGTGTTGCCGTAATGTTCTGATAGATGGCACAAAATTGGAAAAAAATATGTTAGAGATTAAAGGGAAAGTCCCACTTTAAAAGAAGTGGTTTGTAGGAAAAATTGCTTACAAAATTATAAAATTCAAGGAAATTGTAAATTTGATTTGAGCCTACACCAATCATAAATTAAATGTCCTGAATACGTGGATTTAGATAAAAATGGAAAGCCCAAATAGGCACCATTTTACTGACTGTGTGTAGAGCCCTCTACTGGATAAAAGTCATCAGCTCTCATGAAAAACGTGCACATGTACGTCCTAGAAGGCACCACCAACTTTCAGTGTCTGCTGAAATCTATGGAAAAATGGCTGCTAACGTACTTGTCAAAGTCGTGATTTCTTCAATATGAAAAATTTACTGTAATAATTATTGTCATAGCCATTCATATCTAGTAAGTGTGACCAAATTAAATATCACTTGCTACAAAGCGGGACATTCCCTTTAAGCACTTATAATTCATCGAAATAGAACTGCAGCATGTGCATTGCTTTTTATTATTTATTTTTTGATATGTTTAGGGTGCGTTCATGTAACCAGCTGAGAGCGGGTAAGCTGCAGCTCAGAGCTGATAGCATTGTTTTTGCCATACT
>JAQIXP010005447.1:0-10435 GCA_034700285.1 Proteroiulus fuscus
CGACTGGAAATCGAGTTTTGGGAACACGGTTCAGTGAATCTAGTTGGAATCGACATGAATCGAGATTCAGGTAAATCGATATCGAACACATTAACTGCATGAATATTCATGGCATGAATCTAGATTCGTGGCTCTAGTGTGTACAGGGTATAACGATTTTAATATTTCGAAGTTAAATGCACAGTTTATAATGAACCATAGGCCCTACCGAAAAATACAAAAAACCATAAAAATCAACAAATATTTATAAATACATATTAGCTAACCAAATCATCTTGTTTTATTTGTCAATTAACTCTTCTCCTTGACCTACTTGTGCGCATTAGCTACTGAAACAAGATCCTAAATTTCGCTTTCACTCAACAAAATCCACTAGCAAATGTATTTACATCCATTATCTGCAATTTACAGTTCATTAATATTCAACCTTATTGTTGAAAAGCAGTGCGGATCCCCGGTTATTTGGAAAACAAATGAGCACACACCTTACTCCAAGTAAAAGCTTGAAATTTGTATTCAAATAAGCCCAAGTTCAACCACTTGTATCGTCTAATGAATGGGGATCAAGAGAGAGAGAGGCAGTTTGATTAGCAGAGAAAGCAATGAACAAATTCAATATTTAGATATTTACATGTAGATTTCCTGGTTGAATCAATAACGAAAATGCAGGTCAGCAAAACCACATCCAAAATAACAAATTTTAATAGTTTGTTTAATTTAGTACTGTTACTTGCTACATTTTTCTAGGGCTTCTCAGCATCAAATCTTTTACTGCACTGCACTGTAACAGATCTTAGGCTCATGCAACATCCTGTTTTCCATGCAATTGAAGTAAAAGCATCAAAATTCATTACAGCAATGCCCATAGGGGTATCGCTTACTCATCAGTCTAAAAAAAAATCGTCAAGGTTTGACCTGGAGTTAATAACCCTATATAAAAAAATAAAAGGTCAAGGAAGTTCACCATTTACATGGAAGCCCATGCACGTGAAATCCCCTTTCAATTAATGCCTGAACACAACAACGTTCAGGGGGGAATAAAAAATAGAAGTGCTTTTTCATTCATGAAATTTTTGATCAAAATGCCTTCCAACTCCCCTTTTTCAAATTTCTGTCAATTCAAACCAATGATAATATTATGCTCTGGTAGCATTCACTGGTTGACTACAAATTTCTGTAAATAAAATTCCCTGAGTTTTCCAGGTTTTCCAGGGTCATTTTCCCATTTTTCCAGGTTCAAAAACATTTCTTTTGGATGGTGCAGCAATGAAAAAAATGAAATGCACAAATTTCAAAGCTAATCATTTGCTTTTCATTGAAGAGCCAAGATATTATTTTCGATTTTTGCAGCAGCCAATTAGGCAAATTATTTTTTGTGCTGATTTTCAGGATAATTTTCAAAAAAATACAAAATAAAAAAGATGATAGGCCTATTAAAAAATTCCAGGTTTCAATTCAAAATTCCCTGAGTTTTCCAGGTTAGTAGGCTATAGTCACCATGATTCATAAATGACGTTACGTGGAAACTGAAATTTATTGTTCAGTTATCTGCTAAATCAATGAAAAGTTGGGGTAAAGTTGCTCATTCTGTCTACTGCAGATGAAAAATGTCAGAATCACTACACCGTATGTACCCAATTTTGGGTATTAAATACCCGATTTTGGGTATAGGTTTAAGATAAAGACTAAAAACAAGTCGATCCCTTTTAAGGGAACCAAAGTATGAAGGTGCACCCCAAAGTGCAAGTTTCTATGCTAAAAATTAAGCTCAAAATTTGAAAATAATTAAATTTTATGCAATAAATCTCGATTTTATTTAAATGCAGTTTTCTCAGAACAAGACACCTAAACTCATGTGGTTTTTGATATCAGCTCTTCAATTACCGGTACTTCATCATTCAACACTACATGTATTATATCATGAATAAAGAAGTAGGCCTACTGTGTTGTGGTAAACAATGTTAGACGTCACAGGACTGGAAGAGACACATGTATAGGCTAGTGACGTACTTATGTACAACTCAACAACAGGTGCACAGCTTGCATGTTTTTTCCCAAGAATTGCATGAAAACTAATTTTGGGTTGTTCTGCACTTTTTTGATTTTAGTCCATGTCCAATGACGTCATCTTTACCTTGAGAGGAAATCCGACATTTACCTTTACTGGATGCGCCATAAACTTCAAAATTATTTATTCGTTTATAAATATCAGCCCCGTAGCCAGCTCAGCAGAAATGGGGGGTAAAACTTTTGTGCCATGTATTATGCCAATAGACATAAACTAGATTGGCCTATAAATGAAGTTCCAAAACGACTCACTCACTGCACGTGCAAACCACATGTACTTCACACATAGTTTGGGTAAAACATTTCGTCAAAACTCAGGCCATGTGAAAAATCACGTCCATTTCAAATCAATAAAATCAATTTTTCACATAGCCCATTTTCACTCAAGATACGTCTGGCAAAAAAATTCCACTTTCGTATGAGTTTCATTCCACTTTAAAAATTAAAACAGGAACAGGTTAATCATCGACTAATCCAATGTTCAAAGCACACAAGGCCGAAACAATTAGCATATCTGCTTAATAAAAAATACTAATAATGTTGTTACCTTGTCTCTTATTGCGGAAAACTCCTGGCGTAGTTTCCAAACCAACACCGAACGTTAGCGATAAGAACAGCGGGAGAATAAACACTGACCACCGCATGTTCAACTTCTGCCGTTCTCGATGCCAAAACGTCGGCTTTTCGATTCCAAAAACGACGGAAAAACTAACCCGCAATACCGTACTTCTTTACACACTTTTTTGTATAAAAATCGCAGTCAGGGCCTCAAAGAAGGCCTAGCTACTCCAAAATTCATAGCGGACCGGGAATCAAACATTGACTTTGCACAATTCCGTTAGACTGTTTGCACTTTGTTTGAACACACAACTTTCTATTTATAGTAGCAGACTCTTAAAAAATTAATAATAAACACAAGAAGCAGTGCGAAAAAATACAGAACCGCCGCCGAATTATTACCATCGTCAGCTGTTCGATTGGAAGCTGAATGGAGACATTCAAAATATTGGTCAGGTTATTGACTCGCGAAATTGTGATAGTTTGTATTTGGTCTTGCCTTTTTTACGATATACTCTGTAGCATTTGCTGCTACTCCGAAATAGTTAACCAGTCATAACGACACGCTCCTTTTATAACCTTTGATACCTCACTTTTTCGTTTCCTTCTTTTAAACTTCCCAATTTTTTTATCAACTTTTTGGGCTTGTTTTCAAGGAGACGCTGTGTGACGCCCTCTCCTGGTCACATTCCAAACTAATACAATTAATGTATTTTATGTTAGTTTCTGTAAAAATAAAATTAGAAGATAATATTTAAAACTTAAAATGTTTTGTAATATGAAAAAGGATATAAAAATTAAATAAACTACTAACCTCTTAAAGCAGTATAGGATGTTGATCACAGATTTGAGGCGTTTGAGATTCAAAAATTGTTGAAACTCTTTATCAGGGACGGATACAGGATTTTGCTAAGGGGGGGGGGGGGAAACAATCGCATATTACGGAAGGAGGCGGCCATTTTCTCTGCCTATACTGGACAGCAAAACTTGCTGGCTAAGGGCTAAAACTTGCTTGCTGTATCCGCCCCTGACTCTTTATAAAATGCAGCTGGTTTTAAATATTTAAATTATAATGCTGCCATTTCACCAAATTACGAGATCTCCTATTTATAAACCAAAATTAGTTAATTATCCTAACTAATTTAATGTGTCAATTCAAGTTTAACACATAGTGAGAATATAAATGTATTTTCCAAATGTTTACAATTATTTTCTGTCTAGTTTATATTATTTTTTTGACTTTCTGATTGAAATATCTTTGAAGAATTCTTTGTGGAAAAGAATAATGTCTTTTTAATTATCTTTCTCTGAATTAAAATTGATAAATATTGTTCACCTTGATTACGTGACTTTCCAAACAGAAGTTTCATTTAAATTTCTCAGTTATGCAAATTACTAAACACTTCATCAAATCCATTCTGACGATTTAAAAAAAAACTTTACAAAGGGGATTACAAAGTAAAATTTAACCCTAAATTTAGACAAGAAATAGTATCCAAAAACAAGCAAAAAAAATGTTGCCAAAATCTCCGTCTGCCTTGTTTGAAATTTTTTTCTTCTTTCCGAAAAGAAAAAGCAGGCAAGTCATTCAATCGTTGAAAATGGGTTCCATGAATCATCCGGATTTCACTTTTGAAAGTTCGTACAACAACATAAAAAAAAGCATTCAAGAAAATAAAATGAAAAAAAAATTGGCTGGAAGACTCAGGAATGGCTAAAGGGGTATTCAAAGGGTTGGCTTCTGTTGGGTTAAATGTAAAAAAAGTAAAGCGGTTTGATGACAACAAAGAGTATGCCTAAAGGATTACTTGTAAAAATAATCTCTACTGCATTTGTTATAGAAAGTTACATTTGACACAGTAGACCGCAATACACGGTTTACTTTTCACAACATCAAACAAATGACTGTGATAGATAATAGCTGTCAAAGAATTTCACACTAATTTGCATTTGAAATTAGATTTAACTATATAAACACCAGGTCAAGAATTACTAAAAAAAATCCTTTGGAGCAAAAATAACACAATTCAGAATGTAAATTAATCTATGCAATCACTTTTACAAACGCAAGTTTACCACACTGTCTTATTCCTTCAAATACTTCCTGTTTTTGTCGTATATAAGAAATATTCTGCATTATCATTATTTCTTCGATTTTGCAGAAATAATTCTGTTACTTTTTGTTCCCTTTCCGTTACGTTTACAATAAAATAAATTTTTGCTTATGCTTGAATGCAATAATCGATGGCTTAATTCACAAGTAGCGAATGAGCCAAAAATTGCTTTTGAGATCATAGCGTTTTATGGAAAAAAGGTATAATTTGAAAATAAACAATGTTAAAAGGGTGAAATTTGGTAAACAGAATATATATTTTATAGGAAATGTGCTAATTTTTGTTAAATAATTTAAATTAGTAAATTAATTAAGTAATTTAAGAAATAAAGGGCTTAAAAATGCCCATTCGCCAGTTTGAGTTTGATTTAAGTTTGCAGGAAAGCTACATAAGTGTGAATGTGCACATCCATTATTTTGCTTTTTGTAAAAAGTGAATGCAAAAAAAGTAGCACATGTTGTCACATTCGCTACTTGTATTGTTATAAAAATCCATATCACGAGCTATTTTTAAAAGGTAGACTAATGAATGGTACCATTCACTACTTGTGAGTTTTAGGGATGATACCTTGTTGGATATTCGCTATACTCTTCACTTCTGTAACTTTAACAATTATTTGTTTAAATAATCTCTATAATTTTTGGTTAATTAGGGACACTTCCAGGATCACATTAATGGTTCACTTATCGTATTTTTGAAAAATTGGCTCATTCGATAATTATGTATTAAGCCATCGATATGTAAATCATCTTTGTTGCTAAATTTATGCAATATTTTGACTACCAATCAAAATTAATTGAAATGTTTCCAAATTTCAAAATGGATCATTGCAATTTTCAAACACTGATAAACTGCCTAATGACGCTTTTTACAGTTCTAGTGCAAGCTCTATTTTCTATATTTACTTAGTTACTTTTTATCAAATTGCTAGACACGGAATATGGTTGTAAAATTTTGGCGAAAGCATCTTTCCTCACAATATTATTACTATTATCACAACACATATGCAGACTTCCCCTTCAATATTTTCAGTGGCGTAGCCAGCTTTTATAGTTAGGGGGAGCGAGCATGCAATAAGGCACAAAAAGGCGCCCCCCTGTATCTGACTTTGGCATAAGCGCCACTTCTAAAAAAATTGGGAAAAGGGGAGCATTCGCTCCCCCTGCTCCCCCCCTAGCTACGCTACTGAATATTTTACCACTGTATAAAAAAGAGAAAAAAAAGAATCAAAGAGTATATCATTTTTATGACACATCATTTTAAGTACAAGGTATTAGGTGGTAGTGGACAGTGGTCAGTTTACTACATTCATTCTACAAATGTACATTTTCTTGCCCATGATATAAACGCCACCTGACAACAGAACTATAAATGAAGTATTGTTATTATTATTATTATTCTGACTATACAGCAATAGCTACATCGAATTGCCAGGTTCATTTACACTTTGTATATTTACAATAAAGAATTGTAATTGGATTTGGGTGGGACCTATTGGTATTGTCATACACACGATTTCACACAAAACTGTGTAAAACAATGAATTATGCATCGCAATGGGTATTATATTTCTTGAAAATGAACTATAGTAATATACCCCAAATACAGACGGAAATAACATATTTCAAAATTCATTTTGAAATCATTTCTATATAAGTTAACGTCTATTTACAATAACATTTAAAGACTTCAAACTTTACAAGAATTTTTTTTTCCGATTAATTATAATTAATACGATCTTACAGTATTTCTACAAATGTGTGTTATGCCAAACGGAAGATTAGATAATGGTATTTCCCCGCTCAAAAATTACTCCAATTTTTATGCCGCTTTCATGTCTACAAATATTTAATTAACACAAATAATATAATATATGAAGGTGTCAATATAGGACCCAAAGGGAACGGCCACCTCACCCTATAATGGCCGCTCCAACCCTGTCAGATAATCAATAATAATGTCAATCATGACATCTATGACAAAAACGCCATAACTACAAATGAAAAAGATGGATTTGAGCCTCAGTTATGGATTATGCTTGTGTGAGGATTATTTGTAAATATAAACAAAATACCGGTACTTAAAAATTAGTTTCATGGAAAAGGAGTCATCCATCATACGGCTACCATTTAAATGAAAAATCATACTTTGAAACAAATTATTTTCAAAATAAAAACAATTAAAACTTGATAAAAGCATAGAAATTAATATTTTCAGCAGGCTTACCATTATTCAGAAATCAAAACATTTCTAAAATATTTGGAAGGCGCCATATTGTCAACACACTGGCGCCATCTAGTGGTTACTTTTGTAAATTACACCAATGTATATTTCTTTAATGGTAAGTCGAATTACGATTTCAATTTCTATGACTTTCACTTTTTCTTTTCTTTTTTTTAATAATAATAAGTAACAAGGTAAGAAGTTCCCTTTCAATTTTAAACTAATAAAAAATTTGATTTTAAACGAATTTATGTGCAGGTAACGAACTAAATGTTGGAATTTCGGGCTATGATTTGCCAAATTTAAATGTACTTATTTCTTGGTATCTCTTAAACATTCATGTAGAAACAAAAATAGCAAATAAACTTATTTATAAATTATAATGTGTATTATGGAGTGTTATTATTTTGTATTTATTATATTTTTTTGTTCAAATTTCCATCATTTTTATATAAGATTCGCTTATATATTTATAATATAATTTGTATGCATAGTTAACAAAGTGAAGGATGCAAAGATGGAAATCTATTTTTGCACCCAACAACTACTTTAAAAAAAAAAGAAAACGAAATATCGACCATTTCGTTTTGATAACTAGTTTAGCAGCTACTAATTAATTATAATTATGCATTGAAGATAAAAGGCTTTATACCAATCAACAATTGATAACATTTAAAACAGTATGATTAGGGATCAATAGGGTCTATACATCTAATTTAGATCAACTTTTTTCAGGATATTTTAGGAATTTCAGGAAACAATAAAAATTGCTGTTTTTATGTGAATCCAACTGCAAGATTCTGCCTTATTACATCTAATATACAGCAAGTAAGTTCACAAACATGATCTAGAAAAACAATGATCTAATGTTTATGTAAACGATATGTTGGTTGATGTCTTGAGCTAGCATATATATATATATGTGAAAGCCTACAAGCTAGTCTCATAATTATTATTCTTTTTATGGTATGAAAATATTTTTAATATAATGGCAGTTAAAAACAATGTTTTTCAACTATTGCCTACTACATAGATATTTTTAGTACATTATGCTGCTGAGTTTACAACTGTAATACCATATGTTTAGCCATTTTCTGTTTTATCCCTTGAGCCCTATGGATGCCATTACAACAATATTGCTGTTACCAGATAACAGATCTGAGGTCAAAATTTTATTAAAACAAGATTTAATAATACTATGCAATTTTAACTGAAACTTAAGTTCGTTTTTCAGATAATTTTGTTATTATTGCTATGTCTAAAAAAACTTTTTTTTTTTAAATTTTACAAAATATAAGCATTATTTTTAAATGGCTTATAATATGTCTTGAGCTTGTTTTTATCTGCTATTATTGCAATTCGTTGTCAAGTTTTCTAATTTTGTGAATTTCATTAATTTACAATAATTTACTGATAAATATGGGAAAATGCAATGTTTGAATGGGGAAGGGGTCAACCATCCACTGCTGACATTTTGTCTTAACAATTTTAGATTTAAAAGGAAAATGAAACGGGAAGAACTTCCCCCCAAAAATTTGTTTATTAATCTAAGTAATAGGGAGAGAAAGATATTACCCAAAATGTCACCTAATCATTTAATTTTTAATTAATTAACTTTAATTGACGAGCATGATTGTGACGCCATACAACTATTTTTCTTTCTTAAAATTTTATCAAAATTATAAGTTTAAACCAGTATTTTTGATTTAAAATAAATTAAAAAAAAATAACAAATAATGAGTAAATGGTTTAAATTAAATCGCCTTAAACGAAAAAATAAAGATGTTTTGCATAGTTTATTGCATTTTTCTTAAATAAACTTGAATGCTATTTACTGCTAATTTTATGCGCTGTTCCACCTTAACCTATAGGCATTTAGAATTAATAACTGATACATCAGAGCTATTGGAAAATATCATCCAATTTGAATTACTGGTTTAAAAACAATTAACTTAATAAAAACATAAGTTTTACATGATTCAAAGATATCCAGGAAAAAATACATTTGTCTAATTTCAGTAAATGCCTCAAAAATTGTAATAAAATATTTATTAAGGTGGAACAAGTATAAGAGCCTAACTATGGAATTAGGGAGTGTCATTGTCATTTGGTCTTGAATTTATAATGTCCACATTTAAAGGGAGTTTAAAGCAGATAGTTTGTTTTTCAGCAATATTTTCTAAATATATTATGTTTTTAAATATTTGCAATATACATAAGCATTTCACGGATTGTCATAATGCATCTTGATCATGGTTTAATCCAAGAGATCAATTATCAATTCCTATTTTTTCTAAAACCTAGAATAAAAAACCAAAATTGTCGTTCCTCTCGAACCAACCAACAATATGGATAAATATCTCATAAAAACAATTTCATATATCCTCCTACTCGATAAATTAGCATATTTTTGATTGTATTTAACAAATAACTCAATTTTTGACTGGCCACTTAGTGATAATCATGGTTAAACTTAAACAGGACCCTTAATTTATCTTAATTAATGAAATTTAGAAAAATTTGAAATTAAAATTTATTTTTTTTAAACATCACATTTTAAGATTTAGTAAATAATCGTGTAATTGTCAATTTAATAAATTAATTAGAATGTCTTATTTAATGAATTTAAAATACACTTTCTTTTTTCCAATAATTTCATCACAAAGCCCAATTCCTCAACAAAACTTAACAAAAATCCTAACCTAAAAATTGTTATGAAATGAAAGACAAGTGGGCTCATAAGTTCATAACCTGCTTTGAATTGTATTGATTTGAATTTGGAAATACTCTCTTTGTATATAAATTATGCATCATTTCAGTTCTGGACTTTTGAATTCAAGTTTTTCAGTTTCTTTTTTAATTTTTTATACAACTGCTTCTATCTAACATATTTCATTGGAAAAGTAAGATTTAAAAAAAAATGCTTTCTTCTCTTGTGAACAGACTAATGAATATTCCGAATGTATTCTTAGTTTCGTAAACCAAAACACCAACAGATTTCATGAATATGTATGAATTATATGTTTTAAGGGGAAAGGGGGGAGGGCATGGCAAAATGTAACAGCTCAACAACAAAAACCATGTTACTTTTACCAAAAAAGTAGCTCTAAAACAAGAGGAGTGTACATCAACATTACAGATGAAAACGAGGAAAGCAGGGTATTTAATTGAAATTATCTATAATTTAGTATACAATTATTTTTATTATTATTAATTTTGCCATTTCTAAGCTGGCATCAATTTCTCTTGCTTCATTTGTTGCCATTAATTCGTGTTTGTTCAATGGTTTCTGCATTGCCCTTACCAATATTATACAAAGTTGGAAATCTCTAGAAAATCCATTTCAAACTAATAAAAATCTAATGCTTACACGTTCAATAAAACAACATTTTTGTTGGAAGTGCTGGTCACTCGATCACTTAAGGGCAGTCATATTGGGGAAATTATTTTAAAAAAAATTATTTTTTTTTTTG
>JAQIXP010005448.1:0-10434 GCA_034700285.1 Proteroiulus fuscus
ATAGGGTTAAGGACCTTCCGTGTGCTAGAATCGGCAATAGGGTTAAGGGCCTTCCGTGTGCTAGAATCGGCAATAGGGTTAAGGACCTTCCGTGTGCTAGAATCGGCAATTCTCCTTTACTCACCGCAGCTCAACCAAATGAGTTTGTGACTTTAATGCCTAGACCATCCAACAGTGGAATTGAAGAATCTGCCACTGGAACCGGTCATTAAGTACCAAGGATTTTCACGCAGATACTCATTTGGGCTGAAGCCAGATGCTGTGCTTAGGGTGACAAATCCCTCAAAAGACTGCGCCTGCATTGACAAAACAAACGGTTGCAAAAGATCCAAAGCCGACAGGAAGCCAGATCACCTGATCAATTACAGTATTTGATGCCTGAGCTACCAAACAAGCTAATATCTCTAATATACCTGGACAGGAAACGATCATAACCAGTAACAAAAGTTATGTCGATCATAATCAGTAACAAAAGTTATGTCCACAGTTACCAAAACCTTTACAAATGACCCGGAAATCTTTTTTTTGCCTTCAGAGGAGGGCATAATTTGGAGATGGGTGTAAACTAGGGATAGGCATTTATTTATAATTTCAAATTTTATTTATTTAAATAAATTTATTTACAATTTAAACAGTATCACATTATTTTTACATACGATATTGGAACAAACTTTTACCATAGCTATGTTTAAAATAATTTCTAACGGAATGCACCATAGTGAATGGGCAAAATTTAGAAGTAGGAGATCATTAAGTAACATTAAGGATGGGCAAAATATGGAGGATGGGCTAAATTTGGAAGTATGCTATCTTTTCACATTGCTTGGAATTTTTCTGGGCAAAATATGGAGACTTAGCCGAAACTCGGGATAAGCGTTTTTTAAAAGATTTACGGTATGCTACTTTACCACCTGAATCGCAGCGAATAACACCCTACAGGCATAACAGCTCTGACACCACCAAATCCGGCTTTGCCACCGCAGAATCTGCCACTGGCTTCATTGCAGAATCTGCCGGCACCGATACAAATTGCTTTTCCTCCTGCTAATCCAAACCCGACGGCCAACGACCAGCTTATCGCAATACAGGGAATGATGCAAATGCAGGTGCAGCAATTTATGTAGATGCTTCAACAGGTACTAGCAGCACCACCACCATCGCCTGCTCCTGTTCCTGCGCCAGCGTTGACATATAAGAAATTAAGGCCTATGTTACCAAAATATGATGGAAAGAAGGACACCGATGACCACCTAGACTGTTTTAAATCTATTTCAAAATCCAAGCATTTAACTGAGGAGGATCACAAACAGAACTTCTACTAAATGGTAGTCAAGACTGCGAGCATGTGGTATGACCAAAACATCAACACGATCACCGTTGGAACTTAAGAAAATGAACAAACCATGTATTTGGATTACTTCTGTTCCCAGACGTATTTAGCCAATTGACAAGTTCAAACCATGGCCCAAAAGCAACTTGACAATAAGATGGTGCGCTAGTATTGCAACAAAAAGATACATCTTTTAAAACATCTAGACCCGACCATCACTGAGTCCACCTTGATAACCCACGTCTGACAAGGCCAATGGTCGGATATTTTCTAGCACTTAGAAGGAATCTATAAAAGACAATGCAGAAACTATTGGAGTCCTGCAAGGCTGTCGAAGAGGTCATCGAACATGAATCCAAGGAGGTCAACAAGGCAACCGTGACTGAAAGCCAAATGCGAGAAGCTGCTTACCATTACCGACACTCAGAAGAAAGCATCCTTGCTACCAAAAAACCAGCAACGAAACCTGAACCCACAGCTACTGGAACCAAACCAAAGACAAAAGTAAAAAGTTCCCCAGCAGTTGTTCTAGGACCAAAGAACTACAACTACGGTAAAACCGGACATATCGCTCGCATTTGCAAACGACCATTAACGAAACATACGAAACAATATCATGCCAAGAAAATAGAGAACAAATGCAAGAAAAAGCTGCAAGAACCTGAGAGTTATCAACATCTAGCAAGGATGACAATGCTCTCATCACTGGCCTGATGGAGGATTATTACTCAAACAATTAAAACAAAGAGATTATTGAATGTGTCTCTCTGCTTGAAGACACCGCTATACAACAAGTAGATGATCTAAACCTAGCTATTGCGGATAGACTTGCAAAATGAAATAACAAAACATTCTTAGGTATGGTATGCCAACGTCTTTGCCCGATTTGACACCAGAATGACAGGCCTGCTCATGTACCTGTGTGCATTTTTGCTTATAACATGAGCATCCAAGCTAGTTTAAAATGCCATACTTCATGATGCACGTCTATGAAGCAAAGACAAAATTGGAACAACTCGCACCGACCCTGCCTGAGTTACCCAAAACAATGGGAGATTGTCACTGTTTTGGATGCCCAACAAGCAGATGCAAAAAAGAATCTTCTCGCCATGCAACAAATACAAAAGAAATCGTACGATCAAAAATATCGTGATCTCCGCTACCCATTGCACAGTTACGTAATGTTTGCAAACTTAGGACTCAAACATGGGATGAGTAACAAGCTATCTATTCCATGGATAGGACCCATGTGCATCACTTAGATTGCTGATGGCCTGAATTACATGCTCGACTATCCAAACAAAAAAGGAAAAATGCGTATTACCACTCGTCATGTGTCACAGTTGAAACCGTACGTCCTTCGCGTGGCAATACCCGACAACAAACCTAATACTTCGATACGACTTACTTCTACAATCCCGTCAACATTTCAAACTTCATTGCTTTTGTCTCTGTCTTCACTGATACCTCCGTCACAAGAACAAGTGCCTCTTCGTCAGGCCAGACTTCACCAAACCTGTGCGCATAACGAGGAAGATCCTCGCAGGAAGAAAATGTGTGCCAATTGCGATCAAGTGCTCCATGATAAACTACCGCATCTGAAGCGTCGTCTCCGAGATACATTCTCCACCGGAACGTATTACCCTAAAACGCGTGTGCATAGTGACTCTGACAGAGATGTTACCTATAAAACACCATGTCCTGGCATCAAGAAGCCACATTAAACAAGATGTACCCCAAAACTCGGAAGAATCCGAGCACCAATTGAATCAACCATCACCAAGGAGCCTCGTCGCTCATCAACGATGTCTGTTGCTGTTGCTGTCACCACCAGCTCCGATTTGCAATGTACCCCAAAACCTAGGTGGAGCCAAAAACATATCAATGTAATCATGGGCGCTGCTTACAGTCCATCAACAAGGACCTTTGCCATTCTCAGCCTGGCAGCCCAGAGATCCTCTCACTAAAATGTCTACCTAAGCCTGACAACGAATTCCATTGCCAAGCATATTCGCCTTAGACCACGTTGTGCTTTTACCACGAATAACAGGAGTCATTCCGATGTGCCTGTTGTGACTCGTTTTAAGATAAGGGAGCACATATTGCCAGTTAGGAATCTGGCTCGTTTGATGGCGGCACATACCAGCTGCCAGGGGCAGACAGCTCCGGGTAGCTGCAATGGAATGCTATTTGGGCTCATAAAATTTTGGAAAGGGGGAAACCTCAAGGATAACAGGTTGAGCGCGTTAGAAGCCTGCAAGGGATTATTCCATTTTTAAATGGGGAAAAAAAAGCCTTTTTAAATGAAAAAAAAGAAACGAAGGGGCTGGAAAGAAAAATTCTGTTTTTTCGGTTTTGCGCTATTACTAGGCACAATTTACATTTTATTGTCAAAAATCATTAATTTTATCTTGAATTTGTGATAGCAATGAAAAAACAATATACACAATTTCAAGAAAGTCCATAAAACCGTTTTCAAATGAAAAAAGATTTTCACCTAATAAAAATGCATTTGTTAACATGGTAAGTGGCTGAACTGCTTATCATGTCAATAAATCAATTTCTATCAAGAGAAATTTTTGTTTTCATATTAAGACGGTTTTTATGGCTTGCTTAAAAATTTGTTTAGTTGTTATCTGTTACCATCCAGAATTCACGGTAACATTAACAACATTTTTGACACTAAAAATAAACTGCAGTTGTGCATGTGCAGTATTTTTGCAAAAGTTGTGGTTCACCACATTTTAGATGCCATCTTTTTATGCATGTTAGTAAGGGAACGATATTCGGCATATTCATAGGCGTGCGATGGGGGGGGGCAAGGGGGGGGCACTTGCCCCCCAAATTTGAGAAATGTGAGCAATTTTTTTAGATAAAACATATGAAAACAAGCAAAAAAATCACTATTTGCAAAAAAATGTTGCCTCCGGCAGTTGGGGGAAGCCCCCCGGACCCCCCACGTGGTAAAAGTACTCACAGATGGGACACCTTGCCTGTCTGAGTACATCCATGCCCCCCCTTATCATACACCCTGCACACACCTATGAGCATATTATAAAAATATGTTAATACATGCTGCATGGTATTATAATAAAATAAGTAAATGTGAGAAAAAATGCATTGGCCAGCATAAGTAAAATGCTAATGTTATCCAATGTATTTTTCTCACATTTCCATAGGCCCTATATGATTATCACTATCCATGAAATTTCATAATTATATCGCCAACTGCGGATCCAGCCGGGGCGGGAGGTAGGGGGCATAGCCCCTCAAATTGATATGGTTTTGCGCATCATAATTCATACTTGCTGAAATATATCGCAAATTTGGGAAAAACAATAAAAATTTTGAGAAAAATCTATCACATTATTTTGAATAAATTTGGAGGAAACAATACGAATTTTGAGAAAACTATTAGCCTGTCAAATTTTTGGAAAGAATTCTGGGAAAGCAATACAAATGTTGAAAAAAATATCAAAAATTTTGCACAAAAAAATTGCACATTTTTGGAAAAAAATTAAGCAAATTTTGAAAAAAATGAACAATTTTGGGGAAGAGACTACAAATTTTGAAAAGAATATTTAAAATTTTGCAACATATAACAGCAATTATTTTGGAAAAAATATCACAAATTTAAATAAAAATATCACACATTTTTTTAAAAACATAAGGCACATTTTGAAAGAAAACATAAAAACTTTGCAAAAAGAAATCACAAATTTGTAGGATAAAGTCGCACAAATTAAAAAAACCCGCTATTTTGGAGGGGGGGAAATACCACAATTTTTTTAGAAAAATATTTTAATTATACCAAAATTTGCAATATTTTTTGCTAAAAAAATTGTTATATTTTATTCAAAACCTGTGATATTTTTTTTTTGAAATCTGCGTAATTGCAAACTTTGCGATTTTTCGAAATTTCTTTTTTCTGAAATCTGGGTTTTTGTCAAAATCGTAATGTTTAAAAATTGCATGTTTGAAAAATTTATGTTTTGCAAAGCTTGGTTTTTGCAAAATTTGTCGTTTATTCGAAAACTGCAATTTTACAAAACTTGCGTTTTTGCAAAAACTACTTGTTTGCAAATTCTGAGTTTTTTCGAAAACTGCTTTTTTGCAAAATCAGTGTTTTTCTAAACTGATTTTTGGTAAAATCAGTTTTTTTTCGAAAACTGTTTTTTTTTTTTTAAAAATCTGCATTATTTTAAAAACTGCTCTTTTGCAAAATCTACAGTTTTTTCGAACTGCCTTTTTACAAAATCTGCGTTATTTCGAAAATTGTTTTTATTTGCAAAATCTTGGTTTTTATGAAATCTGCATTTTGCAAAATTGTATTTTGCAAAACTTGCGTTTTTGCTAAATTTGCGTTTTCCCGAAATCTTAGTTTTTGCAAAATGTGAATTGTTTGCCAAATCTGTATGTTTGCAAAATCTGCGTTTTCTAAGAAATATGCGTTTTTACAAAATGTGTTTTTATGAAATTTGCGTTTTTTTCGAATTCTGTGCTACATATTTCCAAAATTTGTATTCTGTTTCCAAAAAGGCATTGGTTACATGTAAGCCAATGCATTTCCCAAGTTTTAAATGGCACTTGCAATGCATATGCAAAGTTTGAAAACAATCCATCCAATACTTTTCTCGTAATGAAATAATTACAAGTGAGAAAAATGAATTGTGTACCTTGTAACAAAGAATTGGCTACTTGTTATTTAGTGCATTTTTCTCATTAACAATTATGAATAATTTTTAAACTATTGTATTTCTTCCTGGACTTACTAAATGGATTAGGAGAAATTAGAATAATGACATTCTGCTCCCCTCCCCCCCTTGTCCGGAATAAGGCTTATACTTTGTTCTTTTAATTTCATGTAATACATTTTTTAATTTTAAATTTGTCAGATGCACAAGTAGGCTCAATTTGATAGTAAATTGTTTAGTTTGAAATCAACCGCCATTTTCTTCTTTCAGCGTCACCCTTCAAGCTAGACCGAGCAAGACAGTGGTGAAATTTTGTAATTGGCCAGACAAAATGTTCACCGTTTCTCCCCTTTTGTTGTTAGTGTTGCCACGGCAATGCCGTTTCTCCCCCTCTTGTTGTTAGTGTTGCCATGATAACGTGTCCTTCACACCAGACTAAAGTAGAATGGCATATAGCTTGCCATAATTTTAGCGAGTGGCGCTAGTGCATGGAGGCAATTTTAAAGTTTTTTTTTAAATTCAAAACTGCTGATATGCTTTCCTCTTTTATAAAATAAAGATACATCTTAAAGCTTAGAAAAAAATACTATAATATAGCTTAATTAAATAGCTAGGACCCATGCTTTGTCCCATTACGAAATACAAATTAGATATTTTATAATTAATTATTTTCTGAGAGGTGGTTGATTTTTGAGTATTTTAATTAATTTATTTTGTTAATTAAATTAATTTTAATTTCAAAAAATGTGAAGCATGGGTCCTAGCAAAAATTCTTGTCTACATTACGGTATTTTTGTTTTATTTCTGGTACCAGCTGTTAAAAAATGAGACAGGAAAACACATTCCTATGGACACTTAACATGGGTGAACCCCACCCTTAATTTGAAATTTTAAAATGTATTTTCCATTTTGTTATGTGCACCACTGTAGAAGATTGCTCAGATTTGGTAGGGAATTTTCCCCGCAGGTCGCTGTTTTGGCCTTTTCTTCCCCCCAATTTCGCCCATGAATCAAAGAATGCGAAGCATCACAACTCATCTTTAAATAAGCCACTGTTTATTCTCTTCACACAATCATCCATTTGCACAATAAACTCTAAAAACTAATAACAATAACTAGCATTTCATTTAAAATGCCTTTCTCACTCATACTAACGCCTCAGCACTGGAGAACGCCACCTTCCAGCCTGATCCTCTTTTTCTGACTGACTTCAATTCACTCTCTCACCCCTTTCAAGATGGCGCCGCCACGTCATGAGAGAAGGAATTTCTTCCTCTCACGTGACCACCTAATTTGCATCTCAAACCATTCCATCATCACGACTTGGCACTATTCATTCAATAATTACAATGACAGCAATAATTATTTCAAAACATGGGAAACTGGCACCAAAACAGGCGGGAAAAAGCTAGGAATCTCACACCCCCCACTGAACTAAAACTTGGTCCTCCAAGTTGACAACAACACTCTCAACACAAACAATGCAACCCTCTTTAACTGCACAGCATACCATCCACGGAAAGGAGCTGGGTCCACCCTGGGCATGCAATCCTTTCGTCCACATCCTAGGCACTGGTTCTTTCAGATTCCAATTTCCTCTGTTCCACACTGATGATCCCTCTTGGATCCACACTGACGATCCCTCTCTGGATCCACACTGACGATTCCTCTCTTGATCCACACTGACGATCCATCTCTGGATCCACACTGACGATCCCTCTCTGGATCCACTGACCAAACTCAGTCATACCGTGAAAACATACCGTGAAAACATACCGTGCAAACATACCGTGCAAACATACCCACTCGGTACCCCATCCACTGCCCTCACGTCCCAGCATTTCATTGAAAATGCCTTACTGTCTTTCCTCTCGCCAAAATTGAGAGCCACGCTCACTCATCCACACTGTTGTGCACCGCTGCCACGCAGGGAAGCCCTTGCCGCCAACATTCAGGGGCGCACCAATCCAAAATGGCGCCCGCCCAAAAACCAATCTTGAAATCTTCCAAAGTTTCAGTCCAGCTACTCACACTCGAGGGGTCCAAATCCAAGCACCAAACGTTGATCCTTGCAGGTATTACCCCGCACCTCCACCATGTAGAAGATTGCTCAGATTTGGTAGGGAATTTTCCCTGCAGGTCGCTGTTTTGGCCTTTTCTTTCCCCAAAATCGCCCATGAATTCAAACGCCATTTCTCTTCTTGAAATAAACTCTTGTTTATTTCAATTTCACTTTCATTCCCTTTCACACAATAAACTATAAAATAATAACAATCACTAGCATTTCATTTAAAATGCCTTTCTCACTCATACTAATGCCTCAGTACTGGAGAACGCCACCTTCCAGCCTGATTTTCTTTTTCTGACTGACTTCAATTCACTCTCTCACCCCTTTCAAGATGGCGCCGCCACGTCACGAGAGAAGGAATTTCTTCCTCTCACGTGACCACCTAATTTGCATCTCAAACCATTCCATCATCATGACTCGGCACTATTCATTCAGTAATTACAATGACACAGCAATAATTATTTCAAAACATGGGAAACTGGTGCTAAAACAGGCGGGAAAGTGCTAGGAATCTCACACCACACTTCAGGTATCCCGTACTAAATCCCATACCGTACTCGTGTAATTGCTTTGTGATGATGCATAAGCTAAGTGAGGGGTGTGAAGTTTGACCCTGCCCCAGACAACTCATTAGCATCGTTTTATGCTAATGAGTAGCTTTGCCTAAATAGTTCATTGTGTCCGTCCGTCGTTTGTATATCCCTGAGGGGATAAACAAAGGTTTGCTGGTTAGGCCAGGATTGGCTTATAAATAAGTCATGTTTTGGTCCTGGCATCGGCCAAACTGCCAGATCCCTATCTGAAGTGTGGGCTACCCTGTTGTATTCCTTTAAATACATAAGAATAATTAGTTTTGTTAATTTAGCTTAATTTTCCATATTATTAAGTTAACAACCGATAGTTCTGTTAAATCCCATTTATTTAGTTTTGTAAGTTTAGCAAATTTATTGTAGAGAAGTTAACAAAAATTTTATTTATTGGGACTTAAGCAAAATTGGGTTCAACGAGATCCTTGAATCTCGATTTTTTTTATAGATTTTTCATATCCATTCCTAATTTTGATTTTGATTTCTCTCAGAAATTAATTGATGTATTCTTTTACAGTTCAAGCAATTTTTAATTTAATTATTTTATTCAGGCAATGTAACTTCTGTGTTACAAACTATAAAATAAAGTGCACAGGCAAATTTTGGTCATTTCAAACAAAATTGGTTTGTGAATTTTGAGATTGTGTTTCCCAAATAGATAAAACAATGTTGTTAATCATTATTTCAGTGGTTTTTGTAAAATAAAGATAGTAGTATTTTAGGTGATTCTTGGAAAAACAATATTGGTAATAATTTCAGGGTAAAAAATATTTTTATTGATATCAGGGAAAAACAACATTGTTAAATTTACCAGTTAGAAATTCTGGGAAAATAATATTGTTATAATCAGTTTTTATGATTCAAAGAATAACAATATTGTTAATAATACAACGGTGTATTTCTGGGAAAAATATCTTTTGGGTGAAATATCAGTTGGAAATTCTTGGAAAAACATTGTTGTTGAAAACAGTTTGTAATTTTCATAGAAAAACATTGTTGTTAAAAACAGTTTGTAATTTTCATAGAAAAACAATATTGAAAATATTATCATTGTGTAATTCTGGGGAAAATATCTTTTGGTTACTTAGGGAAAAAATAAGGTTAAATATCAGATGAAAATTCATGAAAAACAATGTTTTTAAAAACAGTTTTCATGATTCTGAGAAAAACAAATGTTGTTAATAATATCATTGTGTAATTCTGGGGGAAAATATCTTTTGGTAATATAAAGAAAAATAAGGTTAAATATCAGATAAAAATTCTTTAAAAACAGTTTTCTTGATTCTGAGTAAAACAATGTTAATAATATCACAGTGTAATTCTGGGAAAAAATATCTTTTGGTATTTAAAGAAAACATATTGTTAAATATCAGTTGGAAATTCTTGAAAAACAATGTTGTTAAAAAGTTTTATTGTTTCAGAGAAAAACAATGTTGTTAATAATATCAGTGTTATTCTGGGAAAAAATATCTTTTTGTAATTTAAGGAAAAAATATTTTTAAATATCAGTTAAAAATTTTTTGAAAATAACAATGTTGTTAAAAACAATTTGGTGGATTCATGATTTTTCTATGGTGGCAATTATCTTCTAATTTATTAATTCCCTTGCTTTATAAAATAAATAACCCATTCTCATTCTTTTTCTCTCATTCTCTCTTTCTCTCTCCATTTCCCCTCCCCAATGTCCTATGGGTTTTCTAGCCCATAGTTACCATTGTTCTATTTAATATAGAAAATTGTAAAAGTAATGTTATT
>JAQIXP010005449.1:0-10433 GCA_034700285.1 Proteroiulus fuscus
TAAACCCTCTGGGTATTTAAAAATGCAAATGCAATTAATTAGCTGTAGAATGTGAAGAAGCAAGCATGGGAACATATCTTATAAATAAAAAGACGTTAAATTTCAAGATGCATATACATGAGTCTGTAGAAGACTTTCTCATCTATAATTTTTATGTAGTCCCATATAACAAGGGGGGGAGCCACACCCTTCCTACTTTTTGCAATTCCATTAAGAAATTAAGTATTTAGTAGTGCTTTATGTCATAACTTTCTAATAAAACTTGAAATGTAGCGCATGTTTCGATGCCAATTTTTGCTAATAGTAATAAGCCTCACGAATATCCTATACGAAATATCCTAAACAACATTTTTGTGATTAGTGTATATGCCCTCGTTTAAGGCTACTGCACTTTCATGCTTATCTGCAGTCACTCATACATGTGTATGGTTCAGGTTCGTAAATAACACTCCATGTGCCATGTGTATGCTTAAAAAAGTAATTTACCAAAATATAGCAGTTAAAAAAAAAATGAGAGAAAAAATTGTTGAGGGCTAAATGGCATGTTGGATAGAAATTGGGTGGGCTGGTTCATAATTTATTAACTTATCTGCAACTAAATTTTTCTTAATTCCATTAAATCCCAGGGTCAAATTGTACGAAAACTTCTAGCAAAGCAAGCCGCAATCGATTTTTGGGTTTTACGCATTTGCAAACAAGCAAATGTGCAAAAATAGGCTTGAAAAGTATACAATTCTACCAAAACAAAAGGCTGGCCTAAGTAATTATTTTGTGAAAATGAAGAAACTAAATACTTGACATTGTCACTAGTTTTAAAATAAATAGATCCCAACACGATGTCTTACGTGTCACCCCATGTGGAAAATATCCCCAGTTGAACTTTCCATGCATGGGGTTTTTCATAAATTTCACTTGATAGGGCAGAGGGTTATAAATACACTGAACATAACAAGTAGTTAGGGGGAAAAACTTTGATAAAAAATAGCATAAAATTAGCTATTTCAAGATTCAAAGGAATACATTTTTCAACAATTAATCAAACGTTGCCCTCCTCAACTTTAAATATAAACAAAAAATCAAACTTAAATGAATTAACAAGTAGGCCTAACCATATCTAGCAAAAATGAAGCACAAGTCATTATACTAACGGGGGAGAGGGGGGGGGGGAGGAAGGAGTCATACACATGACGTAATCAGTTCAAGGTAGAAAAGCAAATGATGAAGGGGTGGGGAGGAGAGGGGTCAATGGGAAATTCATACAAACAAATGACTAAATTGGGCATTGTCTTATTACCAAGTCGAGATATCCATTCAGGGTTTAAATTAAAACCTCGGGTTAAGTTGAGGGTTAGTAAAAATCCTAAGTGGAGAGATCCATCCAGGGTTAAAAGTTAACCCTTGGTGGTTGTGCTAAACCTCAACTTAAGTCTATAGGATTTTTACTAACTCTCAACTTAATCTAATCGGCCATTGTCAGCGAAATAAGTCTACCTCCTAGTCACCACTTGCACAATCTTATTACCATTACATGAGCAAATTTTGGGGGTGTTTAGGGAGTCGAACCCCCCCATGACAAAACAGAAGTTCCATTTATGAATACTTTAAACACGTGTTTTTGAAAATTAATACAAAAATTTCTGAATAACTAATTATAAATATGTTTATATTCTGTAGTTTGAGTATCCTACATGGCAATGTGAATTTTTTCCCAGCTTGCTAGGGGTATAAATGAGGTCCCAGCAAAAAGAAATTCCATGATGAACTGATGAACTGCAGAAAAACAGAGGGAAATAGCCACAATTTACAAAACGTCAGAAAAACTATGGAAAAACTGACGTTTTGTAAACTATGTTTCTCGTATGTTTCTCGACAGGTTGGCAACTGGCCTCAAAATTGTAGGTAAATTTTGAGACCTTTACCTAATTTCTCAGCCCCAAAGTACGCCATTTTGAGAAGAAAAAAATAAGACACTTGTCCTAAAGTATAATCATCTGAATGAAAGTCAAGGGTAAATTAGCCCTCTCCGGTCAAGCACGTCCATACAGGTCTATTCATGGGTGCTGGTGGTAGGCTTAATACCGGTAGGCTATTTTCTCAAACTGCAGTTATAAATGCCACTAATCCAATTCAATCCATTATTACCAGTTTACTGTTCTGGACATGCGCAGTTCGCCAAATGCGCCATCTCACAATGTGAGGTTATAGGCCTAATTACAGGTAAATAAAGACTTCTGTTCAATTAGCTCACCTCTAAAAACTTGTCGTGCAGAAACCGATGAATTAGCGCGGTTTTACCGCATTGACAATCCCCAACGAACGTGATTTTGTATTCCACCGCGTTACTAGAGCTATCCAACGTGGTGTCCATTTCCTACCAAGTTCATATTAAACTTCTGGCCTAGACAAAAGGAAGTCACACAATCCAGTGATATTGTCTGACAGACATACAGACAAGAGCGTTGTCACAAATAGACAAAACACAGGTCCTGACTCACGAGAATAGACAACGAAATGGAGCACAACGCGGAAATACCGAAGAAAAACAGTCGAAAATGCCGATGCTTCAAAGGTTTAAAGTGGCACTTGAGCTGATACAACCCGCAATGTGAACGCTCGTATTCAGAATAGCACAGACTCGTTTATAGAAGCAGCCTCTCCTATACTGCTGAGTCCAAAGCCAAAGCTCAAACAGTACCCAAGACCAGCTGTGCTTCAAATGCATTAAAAGAAGGAGTTGCCAACAGCAACACAGTCATCAAGGTCGACACCAGGGTGACGTCAATATCGCACATGTGTTGTGTGTTTATTCAATGGACATATTATTATTTCGTTTAATAAATTTATCTAATCATTTGGAGTGTCACTCACCCCTCAAATGGAGGTATCATCAAGGGGCTATTTAATATGCATGCATGCATCCGTGTGATTTACCGCATTCATATAAAATGGACTCCACCCAAATTCTCCTTTTCATTTCATACCTGTAATAATTGTAGCCGGCAATGATTACCTGATGTAAAACAATTAGTTGGCACCCAAAATCCTACCTTGCAATAAATTGTTAATGATTTTTTAAGTGCAATTACCTAACTTTGTAAGCAATTATTTCGCTTTTACACCAACTAGGCCTAAGACTTGAAATTGGGTCATAATTTATTTTTAGAACTAAAGCAACAAACAGAAATGAATAATATTAAAAAAAAGTCTTAAACTAAAAATATGTAACCTTGCGTGCGTCTATCCTTAACCTAGGCTCTGGAAAGCTTTGTTTTCAGTCAAAGTATAATTCTGGGTCGTCCACATATTACGTCACATTTAAGAGGGAAAGGGGTACCTAACTTTGTTGTGATTCGTTACAGTTGTAACAGATTTTTTACAATGAATTCTTCAAGCAAACTTTTTCAAAGACTGAGAAAAATAGGGGGGTAATGCTTAAACTGTATGTCAAATATGAAAAGTAGTAATAAGTAAATCTATATAGGGATTTATTTCCCTCGATCACCCCCTCCCCCTTTCCCCTCATGTAAGGCACCATAATAGGGCTAGAGTATTATTAAAGCTATAAACTAGCAAGTTGTGTTTTAAAATTATTTCAATTTGGCATAATACTCCCCATTCAAAAGTACTCCCATAATGCACCATTTTCACAAAAAATTCAAATTTTTTGGCCATTTTAGATTGAGTCCTTTAGAATTGACAGATATGGCGCCAAATGTCAATGGCAAATAATATGGGCCGCCATTTTAGTATGGGCTAAGCTGTAGTTGGAATCTATTCATCACAGATGGCGCTTTACTTTTGAAAGGGGTCGATTATCAATTTTCAAATGGTTGAATTAAATGATTCCATTTATATAATTACTAATAGTAGGACTACTGTTGTTAATGTTTATATACTTGTGAATGAATGTTTTTCTTATACCCTTGTTTATGGTAGACCCCAAATTTTCGCCTTTTTTACATTTCAATGAAAAGCCAAGCACTTTCAGAAACTTTCCAATAAAATGGCACTATGGGGACCCATCTTTACTCACTAAAAATATTTTGCAAAAGCGAGTATGTATAATGAATAAACAAGTATTCGCGCTATGTTGTAGGTTATATTTCTTGAAAATATTTGTCCATTGATGGCAGGATAGCTATCTTTTAAAAAAATATCTGTCAATACATGTATCTGTATGAAAAAATTTGGATTCAAGGACTTCATTCGATAACATATTAGCAGAGCAAGAATTCTTGAAGTGTACTATATGAGTGTATAAAAATCTGAAAAATGGGAAAGTAATACAGATAATATGATAAGTCATAAAACATTATGGCATGTAAAAGTTTTATGTATACAGTCAACAACCTCGCATGAAGATTCGTAAGAATTTTTACATCTCAAGGTCTGGACTATTCGGCCTCAGTTGCAGTTGCCGCACACAACCTGAATATTTAAGGGAAAGTAAATGGACTGAACACAGAAAATAAATAAATATATATATACCAAGAGAGTAAAAAAAACACCAACGTCAAATAGGATTACAAAATCGAAGGGGCTTTAGCGGAACGAGAAAATGAAGTGTCCTAAATGTCCATCCCATATATTTCAAATCATAGAAATTGTCAAGGGACCTATACTATATCACCCCTGTGTATGTGTGTATATATGCCATAAGATGTCGTGTTTAGCATTTCATCCACACACTCTCATTCAAACAGTCGATTTTTTTTTCCCCAAGATTTCTTCAATTTGTAGAAACTCCTCGCGGCCATTTGCACTCCTCGCAATTCAAGATATGCAGTAATATTGTATTCTACTAAAGTTAATTCTCAATTCATCTTGGTCCCCCTTCACGGCACTAAACTCACCACCCAACTAATGCAGAAATGCTCAAGGGATGGACCATTGTGCATTATCCCATTGCAAATTTTCGTGACCGGAATGACGAATGTAGAATTATCTTGTATCGTACACATTTACCTAAATTCCGTCCAAACCCTGCAGTGTACAAACCAACATATAGGTTTTCAATGTTGGTATTGCTTTTGTTGATCCTGGCATGGGTGAGTTGGACATGTTGGTATTTTTTCCTTTAAATATGTTGGTTAAAAACGTGGTAATGATAACACCCATTTATGCCATTACACACTCATTTTTCTCCACAAATATCAGAATTATAGTTGCATTTAAAGGGAAAGTCCCACCTTGTATAGCAAGTAATATTTAAATTGTACACACTTATAGAAATGAATAGCTGTGGCAAGAATAAGTGCAGCAGAGTTTCCATATTTGAAGAATTCACGACGTTTGTTAAACACATGTTAGACGTCATTTTTCCATAGATTTCAGCAGACACTGAAAGCTGGTGGCGCCCTCTAGGACATGCATGTCTACGTGTTTCATGAGAGGCTGAGATGATGCCTTTTAGCCTACTGTCAGTTCAAATGGCGCGTATTTTGGCTTTGCATTTGCAACCTTATCCATGTATTCAGGGCATTTTTATTTATTGATTGGTATAGGCTCAAATCAAATTGCAATTTCCATGCCTTTCCATGATTTTTACATGTTCTTCCTACTACAACTCACTTTTTTCAAAGTGGGACTTTCCCTTTAAAAAAAAACATTGGTGTCGCTTAAAAGTTTAAATCAATCAGGGGCGAATACAGGATTTTGCTAAGGGAAGGAAGGGGGGGGGAGGTAAAGGGGAATGGGGCAATCACATGTTACAACTTTGGGGATGGCAATTTTCTCAGGCTACTGGGTGGCCATTTCTGCTGGCTAAGGAGAGGAGGGCAAATTGCCCCCATTTATCCCCCTCCCCTGTATCTGCCCATGAAATGAATTAATTAACGAATGTACTAACTAAACATACCAGCAATGGTAATATGGCCAACATGCTTTACTTATTAAAAATAACCTACCAAAATGTTATCGATTCAACAGTATAAAGACCCAAAAATAAATCCAGCATACCAACATGTTTTATGCTGGTACCAACAATAACAGCAATGTCGGTCCTGCGGAGTTAATTATATATACAGGGGATGTGAGTAGGCCGCGGTTTACTGTCTCATGCTCGGTAGGAGATTCTGGACTTCCGTTTCAAGGATTCTAAGGATCTTAGGCCACCCCATAGCCATATAGTTAAGACTTCCACAAGTATATATGAAAAATTCCAACAGCGATTAAGGGCTCGATTTCTGAGCTGAAATCCACGCTTGTGTACTTTAAGCAATCGATAAGTGCTTACGAGGCAAGAAAGGGAAGATCCCACACACAAATAAATATTCAGCCATTGTCAACTTTCCTGTACAACCCATAACATGTTGTCCATAATATACTGATGCACACCATCATGCTCTACTTCTGTACTTCATTATGGATATCTGTATTCCATTCCATGACTTCACTAATCTGCTGCTGCAAATAAAGTCGAAAAGACTTTCGTCTTGACAACTTTAACGAAGCGATAAGTTTAATTATCTAGACAAGCGAATTTGGCATTGCTATAGTATACCAATGACATATAAGAAATGATTCATCGATCTCGCCTTCTTGCATTGTTGCAAAAGTGCGAGGAATAATAAAGATAAGAGCAAATTTGTATTCAAACACCTTGTCATTATGTATATATATGATTGAAAATTGGCAAAAGGATTAAATTACCTCAGCTTAAAGCTTACAAACAGTAAATCCCTCATTATCTTAAATATTTCAGCCCTATTCCTCCAAATGTAGAACTTTGATGACTTAAATGTGTTAATCACGTGATAAATGTGGTGGCTTATGATGTTTTATGATAATTGCTTTGTAAAATAAATCAATGTATTTATTCAGCAATGTATTTCATTTTAATTATAATTAGAAATATAACTGCATAATTTGTGGTGTCTGCTCACAAAAATTGAAATATCTGACTGATTTCATAAGATGTTCCATATAATTGTAATGATAAACGTATAATATATACAGGTGTTTTCAAAGGTATGATGCATGATTTATATAATTCAATTCAACTCAGTATACCCTACGATCAGCATATCATGATGCCATTTGGGTTATCCCACATTCAGGAAGAAAAAATTGAATTCAATTTACAATTCAATGAAAAGCCAAGCACTTTCACAAAATTCTATACAATTCAATTCAATTTTTTCCATTATTAGTGATTCATATTTTTATTAGTATTTCATTATTAGTAATCATATTTACTCACTAAAATATTTTGCAAAGCGAGTATGTTTAATGAATATTCAAGTATTCGTCCCATTTTGTAGGTTATATTTCTTGAAAATATTTGTCCATATATTGATGGCAGGATTATAGCTATATATGTGAAAAAATATCTGTCAATGAATGTGTCTGCATGGTCTGTCTTTAAAAAAAGGTGTATTCAAGGACTTAATTCGATAACATGCAGAGCCAGCATTCTTGATGTCATGAATTACGTGACCCAGCACCTGAGATACGAGATTCCGGGTAGCAGCTATAGTATATAGGCAAAATTAGCAAATTCAATTTATCATATCTTCAGAAATAATTTTACTGCAAAACATCTTTATCTTGCCTGAACTTTATTAAAGATATACGCGTTTTGGTGTTAAATTTTAAAAAATTCATGTAAATAAAATTGGAAAAATTGCCATAAATCAAGTGTTAAAAATGAGTAGGCCGGGTTTCTAAAACCCGTAATATAATGGTAATAGTTATTATAATGCAACTGTTTAAAATCACAAATACAGCATTGTTTTAAATATTATTATAATTGTTCCTCTTTCTCTTTAAACTATTTTTGCATAAATGATATTGAAACATTCTTAGCCAACTTTTTAATTATTAATGATAAAGGCATATATTTAATTTCACTATTTATTAACTTTTTCTATACACTGGATGAAGGTATATATATTTTTTGCATTAAGCTTAAATTTCAGCCGCACATTATTTTTAAAGGCATATCAATGTATTTTGGACGTGATAAATTTCACAGCTTACATAGAATGATATATAGATACACTATTTATGCAGGTATATAGGCCTATGTAGAAAATATTAATATGTGTAGACGTATAGCGACAACGAAATATTGCAATTAAAAGGATTAACATGAGTGGCTCATGAATACACAAGATGAATTCCTTTCTTAGAAAGCCTGAAGCTTATATAGTTTTGTCACGTTGGAAATGGAAGAAATTCATTCTGTTGACATTCGAGATTGTTTCTGTTGCAAATTTAAAAAGGCATTTGTTTAGAACAGCCCAAAGAAATTAAGGAAATTATATGGAGAAATATACAAAGTAATAAGATGAAGAAATAAAGAAAGAATTAAGAAGATGGAAAAAACCTTTTGCTGTGTAATTTAAATATAGGCATACATTTTCCGAGTCTGAATGCTGCTATAGTCATTTGTTTTCTGTGTACATACACTAATAAAGTAACACACAAATCATTTTCTTTTACTCATTATAAATCTAATATGAAAATGCGAGCTTGTTTTGGACAAGGTGTTTTTACGTCTAACTTCGGAAGATTAATTATACAGACAGTGAATTAATATATCACATTTTCTTTTATATAATAATTTTAGCATGTGGAGATAAATATATTAGCATGTAGGTTTATGCAAAGTTTCAAGTTTCTGTGACTGTGTGAATAAGGAGGCTTATATGAACTTACAAACTTTATGCAAAAAAGTTTATAAAATAAAAGTTATTCAAGTTTCTCAAATATCTTTGCAAAATACAGGAGACATTAAATAAGTATTGCTATGCATGCATTCTCAAAGCAAATGATACCTTATAGGGAAAGTCCCACTTTGAAAGAAGGTGGATTTAGGAATTAAGAAGAGCATTAAAAACTTAATAAAGGCAAGCAAATTGCAATTTGATTTGAGCCTACCAATAAATAAATAAAATGTCCTGAATGCATCCCTGGATTTGGTTAAAAATGCAAAGCCCAAAGGAGCCATTTTACTGACAATATGTAGCGCCCTCTACTGGTTAAAAGGCATCAGCTCTCATGAAACACATAGACACACATGGCCTAGAGGACGCCATCGATTTTCAGTGTTTGCCATAATTTCTTCAATATGGAAACTTTGCTGCACTTATTATTGTCATAGCCATACATATATAGTAATTGTGTACAATAATAGCACTTTTAGTAGTACTAAAAGTTAGTATATATATATAGCAAAAATAAATTTTGAAAAATCAACAGTTTTCATACTACGTTACTGAGAATTATGTGTTCTGCAGTGTATAAATATATCAAAAGTACAAATGTCCACGTGGAAATCAGACAAAATTTAAATGACTTCTGATAAAAGTATACATATACAACTGATTTTATACATTTTTATCACCTTTGCCAAAGTAAGACCTGCATGATATAGACACCATGCAAAATGTACAAAAAGAAAAGGAAAAACAAGAAATGCAAATAAATAAAAAAATTATCAAAAATAAGAACTGAAAGCAGAATAATTACCAAATACCGAACCAGAATAAGAGCTGGAATCATGGACCCATTTTATATTTCATTCGGGATAATGTAACCATGATGTACGAGAGTGTAACTAATTAAATAGCCTGATCAAGAACAGTTTAATTAACGTTGTTATATTTAAATTGCACTATACATCCAGCAACACTAAAAAAAGAAAATTGTACCAATATATAGAATCAAATTTTGTACTTGCAGTTTGGAGATATTTCCCAACATGAAAAAATTTAATATTTACACATACAAATAATTTACATGTATTTATTATTAATGAAGAAAATATCAAACATCTCAATCAATCATGTATTTTTATTCAAAACGGGAAAGAGCACTTTTTAAAATAGCTAAAGCTGTTTTATTTTCTTGTGTGTATATATATATATATATATATATATACATATGATATATAGATTTATAAATCTTTTAATGCATGGAATACCATATACATTCTTAATGTAGGAGGCACCCGCTGCTTTTTTTCCTCCGTAGTCTTTCCAATATTAATTTTAAATACATGCATAAGAGTATTTAAAAGGTGGCAAACATTATAAATAGTTAAACAAGAAGTGGCTTGAAGCCAGCCAGCACTTTTTTCGATATTGGTTTTTGATTGCATCTTGAGGCATTAAAAATGTAGGAGATGGGAACAACCACATGCTTCACTTTACTGCTCTCTTTCCAAATAACAAAAAAAAATGAATAAATAAAGCTTACTAAACACTTTTACACATGCAGTTCAAATTAGGTGACCTTTTCCATTAAAAAAAATACTGAATGAGAATCCATGCATGCAGGGTGAGGTGATATATTATGACAGCATATAAACGTTAATTGACTTAGGCCTACATGTTTTTCTTTTTCATTCAAATTATTAAGGGGGCTGTCCACACTTTTAAAAAATGCATGCTCCTATGGGAATCTCCATGTTAACTAACGGTACATAT
>JAQIXP010005450.1:0-10431 GCA_034700285.1 Proteroiulus fuscus
TTGAATGGTAAAAACAACGCTATCAGCTTTGAGCCCCATCTTTCCCGCTTTCAGCTGCTTACATAAACGCACCCTAAGTTGCATTTGAATTTTGGTGCAAATTTGGTGCCATTTAACTGGTGTTCTTGCAGTGATTGCACTAAAATGATTTTTAAAATGACCAACGTGTTTACCTCAATTTGTCTGTTTATGAATTTTTTCTACATTTGCCAAATTGTGATTTTTTATAACTTTTTGATCTGGTAGACATCATGGTAATTTAGCCTTGGAATGGGTATTGTATTATACGAACAGGGATTGATAATAATTATAGTAATAAATGCAAATGTTAGTAAATTTATTGCAAATGATGCATTGGATTTTAAAATAGATTAGGCTTACCAAGTTTTTAAGAGAGTTTACAATTTTGACCTAAGTACCTATTTTTTGCTCGTAAATAGATTTAAATTTTCATTATTATATTATTCATGCTAATTTGTTTACTTGTAATTATAAACCCTTACTCCCCTCTCCCTAAGTTTAAAAAATAGTGAAAGCATTAGGAGAAGTAAATTTTTATTCTGTGTTTCAGTTCAGTGCAGTTGTAGTTCACAAAACTTTTAGAAACCCAAAGTCTGGCAGAAAATTTAATGGCAATCAGTGAAGAGGCCCTATATTTAGGATACCGGTATTCCAAATTGAGATTCAATATTGCTACAAAGCAAATGTAATTGACTGAATTTCTTATAAAAATAAGCTTATTATCGTTTTGTATTTAATTTATTATTTTATTACTGTTTAACAAAGCTCAAACTAAAATTGTCTGTTATTTCTGTAAATTTATGTTGTTCTGTTGTTTTCTGAATTTAGGTAGCAATCAGTGCAAGCACATCTGCTATGCAGGAAAGCCACCAGTTTTCACTATTCACCGATAGATGGAAACACTTACCGCCTGTTGATCTTTTGACGCTCTACGTGAGTTTGTTGATTCCAATTTATAACTCAATTTTCAAAGTTTAATCGATTAAACCACTGATATTAAGATGCATTATTATCCTCCTGGGATAATTTTATTTGCGATTTTCATTGCTATATGTTTGCAGAAAATACGAGGTAAATATAATGAGGGGTTTTCTGTAGGCCTGCAGGAACATACAGTGGTGTGTGACAAGTCAAAAGCTTGCTGTTTTCATTGCAAGTTTGGTCTTGAAAAACTATGCAAAATGGGCTTATATATTGTTTTAATGCATCATTTGCGATCACGATATTATTCTGTTAGAGTTAGCATTGGAAATGGGCATGTTTGCCCATTCCCAGGCTCCCAGCAAAAGTTAACATGCATGAGCTCAAAAAAGTAAACTAGTTTTTCTGCTATAAAAACAACGTAACAGAGAGAATAATCTGCAAAAAGTTTGCATGTCAACTTTGGTTTTCGTGAAATTTTGCAGGTTTCCTTCGTCTTGAAAAAATTAGGAAAGGAGACTCCCAACCTTTCACTTTGTTAATGTACAGAAAATACAGTTTTTTCTGTTAATCTGACGATTGTACACCAGTTTTACACAAAAAAGAAAACTGCAGGTTTTTTTTTTGCAGTGCAGTAAAATTTTGTGTGCTGGAAAAGTGCAGAAAATTCAAGTTACCGAAGTTAATTTGTACGGTAGTTATCTAGTATTGTACTGCACTTCTTAAGCTGCAGTTAAACTGTAGTCTGATATTTTACAACACAATTAGCAATATTCTGTGTAGCACATTCTGTGCATATTCTGGGTAGGTGTTATTTTTGTACAGTTTTTAATTTTTTTTCTGTTTAAGCAAATTTTTGACAATTTTTTTGAATTTTATTTACAAAGTTTTTCTGCAATATTTTATACGCAGTTTCTCTGGAAAAAATTCAGAAAATCTGTAAATAAAAATAGTAAAATTAACGATATCTATAGGCAAGGCATAAAAACTGCACAAATTATAAGATTTCAGAAGTGTTTTAATTCAACTATACTTGTACTGCAAGTTAAATTATGGAAACTTTTCAAAATTGCAGCTTAAAAATTGAAGTTTTTCTATAAACCTTCTTGCTGATACTGCAGCGTTTAATGTCCATATATGTGTTAATAATATAGTTAACCAGGGAGGGTCATTTTCTCAGGCTCATAAGTGGTTGAATCAAGTTGAAAAATTTCCCCTTTTTTTCTGATTTAAAGTGAACTCCCTGGAGCTCCCGGATCTGCGTTTCTCGGAGGAACCCCCGTCGAGCGTGGAATTCCTGAATACCAAAGGGACTACCATCGCCTGTGCTGCAGTCGGCGACCCTCAACCTACGATCTCGTGGAAATTGGTCGATGGAAGTAACGTGACCAACGTTTCCAAAGTTCGCCACATCTCTCTCGATGGCAAGCTCGTTTTCCACTCTTTTCGACCGGAAAGCTTTCGACCCGACATACATTCGACCGTGTATCGTTGCATCGCATCAAGCAGCGTGGGTGTGATTCGCAGCTCCGACGTCACTGTGAAGAGCGGTGAGTGGAAAATTTGTGTTTTAAATTTATTGAGGTTTTTTCAGTGCGTGTAAAGTCCAGATAAACACCTACAGAAGGTGATAATGTTAGTGGGTTATATTTGATAACAAAACCCAGCGCAGATTTGTTCCATAATAAATTGCAGAATTTCTGATGTTTTGCTGATGCTTAAATTGCTGATAATCCAGTGTTATCTATTATGAGCCAAAAACTGCTCTTTTGCAAAAAATAATCTAGATTTTTGACGAATATAAATCTAGATTTCAAATCTGGTTTTATTTAGTTCATAAGTTGGGATTTTTGAAATAACATTTTTGGATATAAGTTCTGATTTGAGAATCATGATTGTCGATAACGCAGAGTGTCTGGCCGTCTGGAAAACCTGGAAATGTCATGGAAATTAGTATTGTCTGGAAATGTCAGGGAAATGTCATGGAAATTTAGTCTGCGTATGGAAAATCTAAATAAAATTGAACTTAAATGGAAAATTAGGCACTATTGGTGATTTTTTAGCCCATTTTTACTTTTTTTGAGCAAAAAATTCACCTGCGGCTCCATTTTCTGTAATTTTTTTGTTACCCTTCAGATTTTTGCATGCAGGCCATGAAAAATATTTTTCGGTCGGGGAAAAAAAATTGGGTGCGGCCCAAGGTAGTTGCCAAATATTGCAGTTTTAATTGCATATGTCAGTAAAAATGAGTTAAAAAATCACTTTCATTTTGTCTGGAAATTTGTTAAAATTTGTCTAAAAAACCTGGAAATGTCATGGAAATTCGTTACTGGATTTGGCCAGACACCCCTGATATCGTGAATTCTGAAAATCGTTCATTTGATTTTAAAAATTGGAATGTACCGGATTTATCTTGTGAAATTGGATTTCACTGTATAATTTTGGCACGTTTACTTTTCATAAATCATGATTCCATCAAGTTAGGAGTTGTATCTCAAAATCATCATTTGAAAATCACAATGTTGTCAATATCGTGAATTATGAAATTACAGTTCCATGAAAATTTCGATCTAGGTTTCAAAACATCTGGATTTAGAAAAAATAATTGTGATTATTGCTTGGAAAATTGCAATTCTTTTGAAATTATGTAGATAATTTTTGTAAGAATGGTGAAAGATTTGAATTTCACAGAAAACTTGTGGAAAGATTGCAGTTTACAAATATTATAAAAACTGCAAAAACTTTCAGTTTTATGACTTTTTTGGCATTTAAACATTAAACATTTTTGTTCCATAATACATTGCATTTTCTGTAGTTTTTAAAATCAGAATAGCGTCATTGAATTGAAGTTTATTGAGAGACTTTTCTTACTGGAAATCTGGTTCATCACTATAATCTATCATTATTTTTGATTAATTAGTTGTTCATCAAGAGCAAGAGGCTCAAGTGTATGATGCTTATGCCATCGAAGGCAGCACCGCCGTGTTCAAGTGCCACATTCCCTCGGTGCTATCCGACTACCTCGCGGTCACGGGCTGGGTGAAAAACGACAACCTTCTCATCGAGAACATGTTTCAAGAAGGTTAATTATTCCCAAATTCAGATTTTTAAGCTCGGAATGCATTGCATGGAAACGTACTTAATCGCAACTGAAATTTCAGAGAGGAAATGTTTTCTAAATGCCACCAGGTGACTCGGACAAGTACGGCGTCATGCCTTCCGGGGAACTCCACGTAACGGATGTCACCAAGGCGGATAGCGGCTCAAAATACAAATGCAAAACCACGGATCGGCTTACCAGAGTTAGTAAAGTGAGCTCCAATTCTGGGCAACTGTTTGTGACCGGTAAATTTTGAAACCTTAGGATGGATTTGAGGAATCTGATAGCTGCAATGGGATTTTTAGGCTTGTAAAAAAAATATTTTAAACGCATTTATTGGTTTGATAGAATCACGCGGAACAATCCAACCAAGAATTTTGGAAACTGTATCAGCAGTAACTGTCGAGCGGGGCCAGACTACAGGTTTGGCCTGTGTTGCTCAAGGAAATCCCCAACCAACCGTAAAGTGAGTAAATGCAATGGCAAATTTTGACTTTTTTTTTTAATAAAAACTATCGATGGCTTAATTCAGAAGTAGCGAATGGGCCAATTTGTCAAAAATGAGATAAGTGAACCATTGTGATCCTGAAAGTGTCCCTAATTAACCTAAAGTCACAGAAATTAATTTAACCAATAATTATTAACGTTACAGAAGTGAAGAGTAGCGAATATCCAACAAGGTATCATTCATAATAGAAGTAGTGAATGGTACCATTCGTTAGTTTATCCTTAAAAATTTCTGACGACTCCTATTTTTATAACAAGACAAGTGTGTACCTGTCAATATTTGCTAATTTTTTTTAATTTTTTTTTCATTCACTTTATTCAAAAGGTAAACAAACGGATGTGCACATTCGCTACTTCACACTTAATTTCTTAAGTTTTCCCTTTATTTCGCTTTCTTGCAAAATTATTTAAAGTCAAACTAGCAAATGAGCATTTTTAAGCCTTTTATTTCTCAACTTATTTAATTAATTTACTAATTTAATTATTTAACAAAAATTAGCACCATTCACTATCAAATATATATTGTTTCGTATTTTCACCTTTCCCCCCTTTTAACATTGTTTATTTTCAAATTATACCCTTTTCCCATAAAAATGCTATTAGCTCGAAAGCAACTTTTGGCTCATTCGCTACTTCTGAATTAAGCCAGCGATATACTTGTTCAATATCATGTACCGAGACTTTTTTCTAACAGATGGCATAAAAAAACTGCAAGAAACCAGCTGATTTCTCTCGAAAATCGAAGCAGATTCTTCCAAACGAAAAGTGCCCTCATCATCAAAAATGCCGAACTGTCGGACGAGGGAGTTTACGTGTGCGAAGCCAGCAATGGTTTCGGATCGGAGCATTTGGATGCCACTTTGACCGTAATCGGTGTGAATTTATTTCAAAATCTTTAATTTTTAAAAAATAACATTTGAGTTATATTTTCAAAAAAAATATTCGTACTAACAGAACCATTATCGGCAACTGTTCGGCCATCAGTTCAACCGGCAAAGCTTGCCGATAGAGTGGTATTCGGGTGTGAGGTCACAGGTCATCCCGTAACTTTAATTACTTGGGTGCACAATGGCGTACAGATCGATAATGCAAATGGCAAGGAATTAATTCTGCAAAACGTGGAATTGTCCGATCGTGGGATCTATCAGTGCATTGCGAAAAATAACTTCAGGATGGTGCAAGCCACTGCCGAATTACGCTTCTCCGGTTAGCTTTAATTTAAAATATATATCCCAACTTTTAAGCTAAATCTCTTACCGTTTCTGTTGTGCAAACAGAAATTCCTCCTCAGCTTGTCGAAACGTACGAGGAAAAGACCGTGGATCTCGGCTCTACTTTCTCCATGAAATGTGCTGCTGCTGGGATACCTCAACCTTCGATTTCTTGGAGCCTCGACAGTTTGCCATTGACTCGAAATTCCAGAGTTTTTTTCACATCTAATGTCGACAAAGACGGAAGAGTTGTCAGCTCCCTGACGGTCCAAAAGGCGGTTGTCCAAGATGGAGGCCTCTACAGCTGTGTTGCCGAAAATAATGCAGGCAAAGCGGAACATTTTTCAAGAATAAATATTTACGGTAATTACATTTGAAATTCCTGAAATGAGCATACCATCAGTGTGGTTTTTAACTAGTGTTTTCACTGCATTTAGGTTCTTTGGGTGGCCGTGTTGTGGGCGAACAGTTTGGGGTTTCGGGAAGCAATATTATGTTGAATTGTCCAGTGTATGGATTTCCAATTGGCAAAGTTTTATGGGAAAAGGGTACCGATTTTGAACTTTTTTTATGTTACACCTCAAGGAATGCATAGCAAAACATGTAACTCTTGAAATATTAATTTTGTCTTCAGATGGTAAACTCGTCCCATTTTCCATTCGCCATGAACTTTTCGAAAATAACTCGTTGATTATTACTGATGTCGAGAAGCTGTCGGATTCTGGTACTTACAAGTGTTATGCCGGGAGTGATACTAGGACAAGAGTCGAAGCTAATTTGAAAGTGCAAGTCATGGGTAAATATACTTTTATAAATCTACAATCATAATGACATTGTTAGTTTGCTCCTTAATACGGCTCATAATTACTTTTGTATATCTTTATTTGGAAAGCAACATTGTGTAACATGCTTTTCAATTCCATATAGATGTATTTTGGCAATGACGACAATCGTGATAAAATAATAGCATAATATTATTTATAAGAAAAGATTTGCTTTTTACTGTATAAGTAAGGCCTGTTGAATACATGGTCAGCGTAAACTATAAATCCAAATTCTAACAAGCTTTTTAAAAGAGAGCAATTTGAAAAGCATTTTATTTTTTACTTGAAACTGTTGGCCTAACTCAAATATTTAATTTCTTTGGCGAAAATCGCCAACATTAACACACTTCAGCTAATGTCCCATTTTCGACTAGCATGGAATAAAATAAATTCGGATTGTTTTTATAGTACACTCCTTTGCTTGTTGACGTAGACATTTCAAATTGAGTGCATCATTTATGCTCATCCTGTATTCTTGTGATCTTAGAGGAATAATAGTGACATTTTAAAAGTTGCCTGAATATATGATTGCTCTGGTTAATCCATGTAATTGCTTTGCAGTTCCTCCCAAAATAGTCCCCTTTGAATTTCAAGATGAGCTTCTAAGAGAGGGCATGCGAGCCCGACTACAATGCGTTGTTAGCGAAGGAGACTTGCCTCTCAATGTCACTTGGCTGAAAGACGGAAAGCCAATTCCTCCTCTGCTCGGAGTTCTAGTGAGAGTTCTCGATGAATTCTCCAGCATTTTGACCATAAGCAGCATCACCCCCGGCCACAATGGAAAATACACTTGCGTGGCCTCCAATCGCGCTGCCACTGTTTCCCATGTGGCGGAATTATCAGTGAACGGTAAACCAACTGTTTTGTTTGCCCTCCTTTGCAGTTCCTCCCAAGGTTATCCCATTTGCCTTTCTCGACGACCAATTTTACAAGGGGATGCGAGCGCACGTTACTTGCGCCATTAGCCAAGGGGATCTCCCCGTTAGCTTCAAGTGGCTGAAAGATGGATCGGCCATTCCTGCGTATCTTGGCGTGGTCAACAGAAAATACGACGACCATACCGATTCCCTTAGCATCGAGAATGTGGGCTCCCACCACTCGGGCAACTACACCTGCAGCGTTGAAAATAAGGCAGGAATGGCCTTTCACGCTGCTCTGCTGCTGGTCCGCGGTAATGTTTCCCCCTGGGTCCAGTAATTCTAATTAATCCACAAATGCTTGTTATTTGCAGTACTGCCCAAGATTGTGCCATTTCGTTTTGTCGGGGAAATGCATTCCGAAGGCTCCCCTGCCAGGGTGGTGTGTGGCTTGCAAGAAGGCGATCCACCCATCCGCTTTTCGTGGTATCACGATAGCGTTACCGTTAAGGCGGATGGTACCATGGCAGTTCACGAAGTGGATGGCCTGTCTAGCATTCTGTCCATATCGAGCCTTTCTTCCCACCATTCGGGCACCTACACATGTCAAGCTGCCAATAAAGCGGGCGTGGCCCGACACGATGCAGTGCTCGGCGTTAATGGTAATGTTTCCCTGTTCCAGTAGCACCGAAGATTGTGCCCTTCTCCTTCCAAGGGGATCACGTGTTCGAAGGAGCGTTGGCCCGCCTGACATGTGTGGTTTACCAGGGTGACCTTCCGTTGAGCATTTTCTGGCAAAAAGATGGCATTTCCATCCCCCCCTCTCTCGGCGTCGCCGTCCGCAATGTGGATACCTACACGAGCATTTTGACCATTGATCGTGTCGAGTCCAAACACGGGGGCAACTATAGCTGCGTTGCGCAAAACCAAGCGGCTTCTGCGAGCCACACGGCATCACTGGTGGTGAATGGTAGGCCGACGGCTTGAACCGTGCATTCCTCTTGTTTCAGTTCCTCCTAAGATCGTGCCCTTCTCTTTCCAAGAAGAGCACGTAGTCGAGGGCTCGCTGGCTCGAGTGTCTTGCGTCATCAGTCGTGGGGATTTACCCCTGAAATTCCAATGGGAAAAAGATGGAGTGGAAATGCCACCCGGGTTCCTGGGGGTTCACATAAGATCTTTTGACGAACATTCCAGCATTCTCTCCATTACCTCAGTTTCCTCTGATCATAATGGATTGTACACTTGTATTGCTAGCAATGCTGCAGGAATGGCCAGACACTCAGCACAGCTTGTTGTTCAGGGTAATTGACTTCTGTCTTCTAAACTATATTGCGTACTCGGTACTGACTCTGTTGAAAAAAAACAATAGGCAACAATTAATGAATTTGTATAAAATGATGTTTAAATGAAAGAAGAGAATATGACAGTGTGTCTGGCCATCTGGAAAACCTGGAAATGTCATGGAAATCAGTATTGTCTGGAAATGTCATGGAAATCCGTTACTAGATTTGGCCAGACACCATGATATGAGAAATTCAGTTGTTATGTGATGCGTGCTTATAATGAATTAAATAGAGATTTATGAAGAAATGATTTCATGAAAAGTATTGCCATGTGATGGCATCCATCTTTATTACCAAAAGTGCTACCCTAGTGCTACGCTTTTCAAAAATCTCAGAAAATATCCTCCATGTTAAAATTGAAATTGACTTTATAAAATTTGGAATTTTGTTTGAAATATGCTTTTATTTTCCTTTTGGGATGCATTTATTTTTTTTCTATGCATTATGGGGAATTTTTCCCTTCATTACGTATAGATGGCGCTAAAATTTTCTGAGATTTTACGAATCAGTATTCCTGAGGACAGGCAATATGGCACTGCTAATTTTTTTTACATAAAACTTGGGATTTCTCATTAATATCAAGTTTAATTCAAAAAATGATTCAAATTTTATTATATTCTTCTCATTTGTAACATTGTAAACCGATTGGAACAATATAATCATGATCAAATTGATCATCATGAAAAAATTTTGAGAAAATAACAATTCAGCATTAGGACTTGCGTATTGTTTTTTTTTCCACCAGTGTAAATGAATGCATTGCATTTACAATGTTCATTTCCTGTATATTAATTAAGGCTTATATGCCAATTATGCACTGTTGTTTCATGCTGTCTTAATTGCATTGATGTTTACATTTTCAGTACCACCACGTTGGATCATTGAACCAACAGACGTTGCTGCGATTAAGGGAAAAGATGTTCTCTTAAACTGTTTATCAGAGGGATTTCCTAAACCAACCGTTACCTGGATGCAAGCAAAAGGTAAATACTTCAAGAAAAATGTAATTATGAAACATTTTTTTTGCTATTTTACGAAAATCTTTACTGCAGGATCTTAGTTAACAATGTTTGTCTCTTGCAATTTGCAATGTAGGTGCTACACGAAATGCGAAACGTAAGAACTTGCACAATGATGGCAATGTTCAGATATTTGCCAATGGATCCTTGCTGCTTCTTGATATTAATTCTGCCGAAGAGGGCTATTATTTCTGCCAGGCATCTAACGGAATTGGTGAGGGCCTGAGTGCTGCTGTTCAAGTGAGAATTAATGGTAGGAGCTATTGAGCTATATAAAATAATTATGATTAGAATTATTTTTAAGATAAATAAATTGTTTAATTCAGCACCACCCTTCTTTACCCATGTGCAAAGCCGTATAAATGCTTCCATCGGGGAAGAAGTTCAGCTTCAATGTATGGTTCAAGGAGACACCCCAATTAAAATTGTGTGGTACAAAGATGGCAAAGTTTTGCAAGAAATTCAAGCAAAGTAAGAATATAAAATACATTTTTCATCACTAATTTAATAATAATTCGATGGCTTAATTCAGTTCCGGTAGTGACGAATATGCCAATTTGTCAAAAATGAGATAATTGTACCATTGTGATCCTGGAAGTGTCCCTAATGAACCTAAAGTTACAGAAAT
>JAQIXP010005451.1:0-10430 GCA_034700285.1 Proteroiulus fuscus
ATGACATTTCCCTGACATTTCCAGACCATACTGATTTCCATGACATTTCCAGGTTTTCCAGACGGCCAGACACCCTGCATAATGCAGTCGGTGGCAAGGAAAAAGGATTTCACACTGTAACTTTAATTTATATCCCTTCAGCATCTTCTATTAGTCAATCTTGTATCTTTTAAAAGACATCGAAAGTTACAGATGGCACTGTAAAATTATAGTTTCACCTTTTCTCACTAATCATCCTTTTGGGGGTATACATTTTGCATGTATTTCACAAAATTGATGAGTATATATGCACATCAATAAGTTTATTAGGCCTCGAATGTACAGCAAATTTTGGCACCTAGTGTGAGAGCATTTTCACACATAGTTTGCTCCTTCTTGCCCCTTGAAAAGCTGCTTTCAAAATGAATTTATCATTTTTGGAATTTCATTTCAGTAGAAACTGATCACACCACTTTCTATCAATACTTGACACTGTTATCGGAATTCTAGCATATTATGGCATAAATGACAGCCTTTGAAAGCTTGTAATAACTGCTAAAAACAATTTTATGCATTACGTAAATAACAATTGTAAAACGGGTGTTGGAGGAGAATTTTCGTTACATTGCATTGTATGGTATGAGGTTGGGGAAGAGGGTTAAGATTACATAATATTTGAACGAACCCCACTGCGTTTAAAATTTACGTGAACCGAAAAAGGAAGTCATACTTAAACATATGCCGCTGATGAGCAGCCTGAATTGATGTAAGGACTTGGTCCAATCTGAATTGTTTGATGTGGCCTGAAAGTAGCCTTTACATCAGTAACCAAAAAAAGGACCTACTCATTAGAAAAGCTAGAAAAATGAGCAAACTATGGCATCATGTAACACAAAACGGAATAGGTCTACTACGAGGAAATATTTGAAAGGAAACCTAGAGGGGAATGTTGCAATACATGTACTACATTCTAGCAACAAGCTTTAAAAGGGAAACTCACCAAAAGTTGATTTTTCCACTATTTTTCCACTTATGTGATAATTGTCAGTGCCCAGTCCGAAACGACTGCAGATATGGTAGGACTACACAAGGGACAAATTTCAATAAAGAAATAAAGTAGTTTTTAGAACAAAGTGACCTAGGATCATGCTTTCACATGAAATCTTCCAGAAAACATGCACGTCATTAGATGCATTCCTGCACCATCCCCGAACAACCATTTCCTCAAGACAATTAGGCCTACCTTAAGATATCGAGCTTCTGCCAATTTTCTGACAGTTCGTCCACAGTTTATCCCAAAAACTAGTTTGAAACAAAGTTTTAGTTTTCCATGAGTTTCAGCTCTAAACAACCACCAAAAGCTGTTCAAGATTCTTTAAGGTAATTACTCTGTATCTCTCTATTTTTAACTCTTGGCCTAATAATACCAACTAGACCGCCTAACAATAGCAATGCCAAAACACAAGCAAGATTTTTCGAGATCTTTTACCATTTAAAGTACACTGTAGAAAGAATGCATTAATTTAAGGAGTATAAAAGTATTATTTATCTAAATACTTGCCACATAAGCCAGACGTGTGTGCGCCATGTGAAGTAGCCCAGCTTGCCCGAAAGTCTTGCATTTGATATCTGGGACCGACAACCATCGGGTCGTCGGCCAAGTTTGGAACGTTTCTGACGGTAAGTCCCGTTTCGGAGCTCGGATCATCTTCAATCTTTACGTAGTTTTCTGGGGGTCGGACTTCCATGGAATTTAAGTCTGCAAGTAAAGGATGATTTTGTCATTCTATGACTTCAATGCAGTATTCACAATTTCTTTTTTGATCTTGGGCATGTGTGATATATCTCACTGGCAAACTTGTTTTGTTAAGTACATTATAGCTCTATATACTGGTATTTCCCTAAAAGGTTCTTATTTAGAAGGCATAAGCATTAATAGCACACATTTGAATAACAGCTGAAATAAATAATATAGGCCTAATCTTCTTACTTATGAAATTAGACTTTGAGTCGATCATGCAATTATTTACTTTCATAAATACGCATAGAGCAATTTTATATTATTACTTTTAAATATAATTACCATTTTCACGCATTAGACCAACATAAAACTGATTACTTATAACATAGCTAGCTTTTATAGTCGACTCTAACGTTGTAGGCCTATCCTATATCTTCAAGGCTTTTAAGATTAATTTGCTTACCTCGACAAAGATTGCCCAGTAGTCTATTTTTTACAGCATCCATTGACATTTCTGTTGGCTTATATACGCAAAAAATACCTTCTAACAACTTCCACGCATCGGGAGCATAACTAATTTTTACCATTTTGTTTTTAAGAAACTTAACTTTCCACGCGGTTTACTTAAACGCTTTGTCATGTCAAAAACTTAACTTCCCCGTGGTATGCTGTGACCACGCTGGGACCGTCGGTCTCTAGAGGCCGTCCAAAAACTACGTTTGCAGTTGGGTAAGTGGGTAGTTTTCCAAAAAATTGACCAATAAGGTGTCACGTGGGGGTTCCTTACTCGCCGAGTTGACGAGTAGTCGAAGCGCCTAAATTTGAACATTTTCAATTTAATATTATTTTAAATATTCAGATTTATAGACGACGTCAACAAGGATGTTGGTGGGTCCTTGTAGTTGACAAATGGGTATAGCTGGGTCCTACAATTGGCATCTTTTGTAAACGTAGTTTTTGGACGGCCCCTAATTGTACAAAAAAATAGCTATTCCGACGATGCCATCTATCGACAACATTAGTCCTTCGAATGAATGAATGAAAGTTTATCAATTCACTAGGCCCTTATCCTAATGATGGTGTTACTACTGCCAGTTGTTATCCCGAATGCAGTAAAAAACTATAACTGTAGGTCGTCAATCTGAAAATATATTAAAGTCAACTGTAAACTACACTATTAACACAAATAATACAATACCATAGGAAAAAAGTTGAAGAAATGACTAGGCCTACTGTCAAACACTGCACCAGAATGTCGAAGTGCAAATTTTAAAATTTATTGCGAACGTTAGTGAACGTTCACAAAAAATTGGGAAATTTGACAAAACACTTGAATGTGCCCATGAAATAAAAATGTCAACGATGTATAATGATGCACTGATTTATTGCACACAATATTTGTTATAAATATGGAGTAAAAATAAAAGGGGAAACACATTAATTGACTTTGAACATGTGGCTCTCCAGACATTTTTTTCACCGGTACATGGTTCACACGATTGATGGTCCACGCAGGACCCTTTTTTTGTCATACACTCACCAAAGTGGTCTAAAACCAGAAAAATCACCTCCAATTAAATGGCTCAAATCTCCATTTTTGAGTGGCAGCAGTAGAGCAAGGTTTTAGTACCAAGTAATGTGTGGCACTGATGCTGTCCAGCTGCAGATCGACGCAAAGTCCGCTTTGTTCATGAATAATTACCTATTAATATGACACCACAAATAATGAAAATTCTACATACAGATTACACTTTTTTAAAATTACCTTTTTAAAACCCCGCAATTAAATTACCTCGTTCTCATATCGCCACTGCTGCCTATTAATTCGCCCGCATGCCATAAAGAAGATAGAAGGCACTGTCATATCTGGATCGGGGACGTCGAGGCAAACAAATTCATCCGACATGATATATCCCATAGGCGTGGTAATGAACAACTGTAAATAAACAGACATTAATCTAAACAACAAAGTACAACGGAAGCATTATCTATCAGGGTATTAAAAGCTTGCATTTACCATTGGTAAATTAACTAAATGGCTACAACTGGAAGTGAGAGCATTTCCAACAGCCTGATTGGCCCCATTCTGCGCTCGTGGTCGTCTTAAACATTCACCAATGTGCAAGTTTTTTATCTGAAATTCAAAAAAAAATGTGTGAATCTTGATTTTTCTAGCTATTTCACGAATTTTTGTATCCCTTCATTTTGAAATTACCTTGCCAAAAAATGAGCCATTTGTAGGGAAGAAATGTTCGGGCCAAACGGTATTAAGATACCATTCAAAGCTCTTACATTTGAGCTCCTTTCTCAAAGCCACTCGAGAGGCCACGTCTAGCGTGTGTCGGACTTTTTGGGCTTCTGAAATAAAAGTAAAAAGACAATAATATATACATTTTTTAAACATTGAAACAGACAGAATTCAGAATAGAATTTCCTTGGAATAAAAGATCATTATTTAAAACAGAAACCAGCCGCATACCTGGATGAAGCCAGAAAAAGAAGCCTTTCCATTCGTCCATCCAGACCTCTGCCACCCGGGCCAAATTTGAAAAGAGCACCCCAGAAATACCACCTGGACGTGGAAAGGAATATGGGGAAGCTCGACGGAAAATATGACCCACATGAGAGCAGGGAACGATTTCTATCGAACCTCCACACTGCCAAACCTAGTCAGGGACAAAAATATAAAGCAATTTAAACCATATTCCTAACTAAGTAAATACATTTATATCGAAATAAAAATATTGAATAATAATACTTTAGGTTACCCTGAGTGAAATTTCAATATTCTCGCCACCCCAAATGTCCATCTGTTCATCATAGCTTCCAATTTCATAGAAATAGGACTTTTCAATGGCAAACAGGCCTCCTGCCATTATTGGTGTTCTGAGAATTAAAAATCTTCTTATAAAAACCAGTATTTTATTTCAATTTTTTCCAGAAAGTGCAGCAAAAATAAAAAAGACCAACTTGAAAGGACTAGTGATATCTTTCCTGCGTAACTTCATGGTTTCTTCTCCGATAGCAAACCACCTAAAGTGCAATTCCCAGTTAATGGCACCCCAATGCATTTCAAAACTTCGGACGTAGGCGAAGGTGTCATCATTGATCACATCAATAATTGGACACACGACTTTGGTTCTTCAAAAAAAAATTGTTTGAAAGAGCGGTAGTTTAAGAAATTAATTCAATTAAGCTTTACATACCGGTCTTCTGCAATTCGAGCGAGTAATGGCTCGAGCCATCCAGTTGTACATTCGCAGTGTGCATCCAGAAATGTTAAAACTTGTCCAGATGCAAGGAGAGCACCCCTTAGTCGAGCCCGGATTAACCCGATTCGCTCTTCGATGTGCAAAACAGTAACAGTGACTGGGAGTTTTGCCGCGTATTCATCCAAATCTTCTTTCAGAAATGCTAGAAGCAATATTCATTGACTTATAATATTGGATAGCTCACCATATAATGAATGAAATGAGGCCAAGTGATCCAAATAAAACTTCAATTTTCAAAATTAAAAATCAAATTTTCATCGAATTGTAAATTCAGAAATCATGATATCGCCACAATTGTGATTTAGGAATCATGTTTTTAGATTGTAACTGAAATTTTTATAGAATCGTGGTTTTAGAAATCTAGATTTTGCCAAAATCATTGATTCCAAATGAATTTTATACTAAAATCCAGCTTATGCAGCAAAAATTTGAATTTTTATGAAATCTCAATTTTAGGGCCATTTATCTAGATTAAAAAAAATTTAGATTTGAAGTTAGTCGATGACGGCCAATTTAATTAAATTAGGCAAACTCATGATAATTTATTTGAAAATTTTTGGATCTTGTTATAGCCATCCTTCTGGTAACACCATAGAAAACTAAAATGAAAACGTACTTCGTTCACTAGCATCGTCCACTAATATAATCTCTTTCAAGAGATGGTTTGGAGATCGATTAATTACACTATGTACAGTTCTGAGTAGGGTTGACCAGGCTTCATTATGAAAAACAATTATAACGCTCGTTGAAGGGAGGCTGGTAAGGTAGCTTTTACCCTGGCACCTTAAATATAAGAATTTTTCAAACAAATAAAAAATATCCAATTTAAATTATCAAAATGTCTTGCTTTTAAAATGAGAACTCACTCTTTCCTTCGCACATCCGGCAGTGATCTGTTTAACGAGATCCGATCGCTGGCTATGAGGTTAAATTTATTAATGTTGTAATAATGATGCATTTTTCCAGTTTCCATAGGAGATAGCTGCACCGGTTCACCCATTTCTCCCATTCCAGGAACTGGGTTATAGTTATTCCTATTTATTTCTTCTGTAAAAAAATAATACAACAATTCCATTAAAAGATTTCACGACTTTATTCAAACAAACATCCTTTTTTTATAAATTTTCTGCATTAGTCTACACGTACTAATCTGTTATTTACCTCGAGATATCGGTGATGTGTTATCGCCCAAGCCGTTTCCATTGAAATGTCCGACCACAACTTCTATTCCCTTTTTTTCTTCAAAATGTTTATAAATATCTTGAAGATCGTCATTGTGAAACGATATCAGAACGTCCGAATTTTCCTTCCTGGATAGTGTGATCATCATTAGCCAAACGGCCAAAGGAAGAAGAACGATAAGGGTGGTAATGCGCCGCCGCTTGCAGTGCAGCGGTGGACGCATGACTAGAGGTCAACTGGCAGTAATGACACTGTAAGACAAAAGAAAATAAGTTTAAATAGAGTTATAAAATAATAAAAGTTATTAAAAATCATATCTAACGAGCTTTCTCATAATCAAATTGTTATAAATAATTCGATTTGCTTTATTTTGAAACAGGAGTTAGCATCATTTAAAAAAAATTATATATATTTTTTAGATTTGTACAATGCTTTTGTGTATAATATATCCTATACCACTTTTCATCAGACTAATTAATTTAAAACTTTTTTAAATTGCATTTCCACCTTTTCATTATTTCCAGGAAATCACTGCTGACCTACATTTGGAATCATCAAATTTGTCAACATTTTGTGAAAAATATCGCCCCTATGATTGAATACGGGCAATTTTTTTTTTACAAAACATGCAGGATGGGCGATACAGCACATTTTAAATACAATCGAAAGGCAATGGCCCTTTCAATCTGTTACTAATGCATTTTGTATAGAAATAATAAAAAATGAAATTTAGCAATAAATAAAAAAATGTCGACACTATCTTCCTATTTCCTGACAAAATAATAAACGTACTAAATATCATTTTCAAACTGTACACACTATTGAATAATTCCAGTCTAATTAAGGCCTATTTTTACATTGGTTAATTGCAGAATTACGAGCACATTTGTGCCGTGATAAAGAACAATAATAGATAATGTGCAAAAAATGAAATTAGATTCAAAATAATCCAGAAAATGTTATTAAAAGGAAACTCCTACTATGACTCCCACTCAAATAAAGCTAGGGTATTAGATTTTTAGTACAGATGTTGACATAGTTCAGAAAAATTTAGGACATTTGTGACTATGAGAGACATTTACAAATGTATGGCATACAGCCGCATATTGTCATAAACGATGGCTATCTTTTCGAATATTTCATTACTTCCAAACTGTAATTAAATATGAGTTTAGCGGCACTCTCATTAGAATTGCATCTTCATAATGCATGTATTTTCCTAAATATTTGAAACTAGTTCAATATTTCTAAGAAAATATTATACATTCTTTTTTAAGGCAGATCATAAATTTTGTGAGACTGCTATTAAAGGTAGGAGTAGCCTATATAAGGTAAAGCTCGTACATTTTAAACATTGAAACTTGGCATAGTTAGAACGTATAGCTAGTGTACAAAAAAAGGTTTTATTACTATTTTTGTCATTAATCTATTCAGCAATCAGTGTTACCTTTCATTCTGTGCGTGCATTCAGAAATCAAATTAAAAAGCGCAAACTGTTGTGGTTATGATTTTAAATAAAAGGATACTTGAAATAAATGTAGGCATTACAGCATGAGGAAGTACTTAAATCTTCCTATACAATTTTATAATAGTCTTTCAGAGAAAACTGTACATAGGCCCAGATGAACGTGTATATTCTTTTTTTAAATTACCATATTGTGCACAGATTTAAGATCCGCTAACTCGGCACAATAACACAAAAGGCTAGGAAACATTAAACGTGTAGTTACAATACCAGGAAAAACTTGGAATAATTAGGAAGAAATTATGGAAACACTAACGGGAAATAATTTGAAATGAATACAGCACCATTAAATTAATACATTAATTTGGCTAAAATAGTTACAACTTATTCAATGCACAGGATATATTATACTGAAATTCTCAATTTCCTCAATTAATACAGTATATTAATGAAATAATTTCTTTTTCAAAAAACTGAACTTTCCCAAGACTTTTCTAAATCTAAACTAAATCACCATAATCTAAAGGTAACTAACGTCGTAAGTAATCTTGATGAGGTTCATGAATACATTAAAAAATATATAATATTTTATATTTTAATGGAATCTCTGCAGTCTTTCGATTCATTTTTCACGAAATACTGATACCAGTACCCTTACAGAACTGAATATAAAATTTGTATTCAATTCTGCTTTTTATACCAGATTAGGCCTACTATTTCATAGAGACCTCATAGCAAGATCCACAAACTTATCCTGTTTTCTGTTACAAAATCTATAGACTTTCTCAGTCTTTAATTGTGAGGGTGTACCTGTTCTTAGCAGCTGTTGAGCTTTCAAGGTGAACAAAAGAGCTAGGCAACAATTGAACAACACCTCATGCATCATACATGACATTGTTCGCACCTAATTGTCCTTCTGCAGTTCAACACGTGTGTTGCAAACCCCTTTTTCATTCAAATTCTCACAAAAGAAATTTATTGTACATCTAGAGCTGTATTCAAAATTAAGCATTTATAAGGCAAATCTAACGAATTTACGATGACAGCTTGACAGTTTCTAGCATGGAATTTGCAGCAAAATATTGCAGATTAAACACAATTTGCATAGGTTAGTTGTCAAACAACTATTACAAGTTTTCCAAACACCTTTTATCTTTACAATCAATTAAAACTAGTAAAACTTAGGGGGAATGTATCGTGAAAGTTCAGGGAAAGTTAATTTTTTTAATTTATAAAACTTGATTTAGTTTAATCCTGTATTAGTAATTAATCCCCATAATCTTACATAAGTAAAACTGCAATCTTATAATATCAGTTTTTTCCAGGCTTTTTAAATTAGTTTTTTTCTCAAGGAGGTTTTTCCCTGCTGTATTCTATAGTTGTTCTGCAGGATTTTTTTTTATAATAAATCTGCAGTTTCAACATCAGTAAAAAACAGAAGCACTGCAGTTTTTGCTCATTGTGCAAAACAGCAAATATTTACACAAATTTACAAAAATACATAACAAAATGAAAGTGAAAACATCCAAACTAGACAGCTGTAACATATTTAAAACCCTCGGTAATTCTTTCTAGAATTCTGGAAAAAAATTAAAATATACTATAGGGCCTATAAATTTTCAGAATGATTCTTCCAACAAATTCTGTATGATACAATAATTACAAGTGAGAAAAATGCATTGACTTGCATGCCATGTCAGAATTCTATCTTCCAATTTTTTCTTACTCTTGCCACTAGATGGTCCCTATAACAGAGAAGATTTAAAAGAATCCTTACCTCGAACAGCTGTACATGAAGAGAAAACTTTCAAATGCTCCAAAAGATTCTCCTGTTTTTGCAGGAAGTCCGTGCTCATTTAATGACAGTCTGCAGGACTATGAGGAATGAGTTGTGATCCGCGAAAGCGTGGTCCATTCTCCGGTACCATTTATTTGCCGGTAGCTCACCATTCTTCTCAAAAACTAAACTAGAAACTACATGATATGTGAACTGGCCGTCACGAATGAGTTCCGAAAGATCCGATCAAATCCCACTTTAGTTATCTGGCCTACCTTAGCCCACTGTCGTTTCGGATAATGTCCCTTTTATGGGCATGGGTGGACTTCCCAGCGCTAACACGCAAACTGGCTGGCCGCATAATCCTCCCGCACGGAGTCGACAGCCTGTGACGTAGAGAAAACAAGTTTTTTTTAATGTTAGGTGAAACCCCCTAAAGCCAAACAGGTACAGGTAATAGGAGGGAAATAAGCCCTCGTTGCATTAACACCACCGAACTATTTAAAAATTACAGGGTTCAGCTGTTATTTAATATTATCAGCCAACAGGCATTGTATGCCTAAGTTAGACAAATTCTTTAAAATTATTACTTTAGAATCGTGCATTCTTTTAAATTGGTTTTAATATATTAATAACATTACAGGTTAAATATCGTGAAAAGCTATATATATATATATATATATACAACGAAATAGTGCATACTTTCAAATCTTTTCAAAATAAAAACTTTTCTTTTTCCATTTGCTGAAGATATTAAAATTAAATACAAGCTAAGCTAAATCTTAATAAATTACTTTACCAGGGTGGATAAAGATTAAGAATTAAAAAAATTGGATTATTTTGTTTAAATTATGATTTTGAAACAATTATATGAGCTATTAAAATACTAAAGGAATATTAGTGTTTAATTTTATCAACTGTAAGCGAATAAATTAAAGCAGCCATTCCATTGTTACGGGTGTGACATTTTCACACGTTTTTTTACTCTATTAGTAGACATATCTTACAAACAGA